>JAJLWI010000008.1:0-280049 GCA_030674215.1 Kodamaea nitidulidarum | reverse complement strand
GTGTTCCCGGGAAAAGTATAAATAGGGGAGTATATCCCATATATAGAAGATTAAGCCGAGAGATACTTTTCTAACATTACGTAAGAAAGGGGAACACAGAGTACAATACAACTCCCGAATCAGAAATAGAGCGCGAGATATAGGATCTAAGCTACTTATACTATCGAAGAGTTAAACCAGAGCATATTGACTAATTTACACCCATATTTTGGTCAAATATTCCAAGAAAAACTTTTAGTAATATCGAGACAATCTTCGGAAAGTCGATACACTTTGAATGGCTATGATTTACCAGATCTCAAGAAAAGGCAACTTTGAGAAGGTCTACCCACAAATCTCACTAAAAATATTGTAGTTCAAAAAGCATTAAATCCAAGCATTTTGGCTCTACCAAAATTGTTCAAAGTACCAGAAACATCGCTTTAGGGACATTAATCACTCAGTTAATACTAAATTTAATTAATCAGTACTTTCTTGGTATAGAACTGTCAAACGCGTCATGTCAAAACATCATTGAATTAATTGCAGTCCTTCAACAAAGCTTTCCAAGTCACTACTAGACTCATATTAGTGCCCACAAGAAGGCTTACCGCCTCAATTAACGCTCACCGACATGTCCAGTCCAGAAGAAGGTTCCCAACTCTGCAAAAACCAATCCAATGCTAATTACAATAGAAAATATTGCGTATCTATAGGCGTGTGCAATCTTTAAAGCATTCAATTCGACAACGAATGTGCTTACAGTAGTCAATGCACCACATAAACCATCGTCCAAACCCTTCAAAACCTCAATCCCAACAGCCAGTTTTACAATAAAATGGTTCAGTTTGGATATCGGTTGATCAACGTTTTGCGATTCTATCATCCCGCTCTGCAATAATGTGAATGTTGAAAGAAGCAATGTGCCGGTTATATTCACAACGAATGTGCCGAGTGGGAAGTTAGCCAATTTTGGATTCAAGTACATTGAGCTATAAAATCTCAAGAGTGCACCCGGTGGTGCAAAAATGATGGAAAACATCCACTCGCGCCACATGCGAGATCCCTTTACGCTGGCCAACACTATACTAGCAATGTACACCCCAAAACCGATAATTATAGATGTTAGTTCAAGAACCTTATAAAATCTCCGGTTTAGTTTGGGGATATACTCATCAAGCATTCCGATCAGGTGCTTCCCAATCTGAAACCCAAATGTCGAGATGCCAATCTGGGCTAGAATGACAGCAAAAAAATCGAGAAATCCCTTGCGACCTCTAAACGTCGGTCTTGGGCTTTCGATATTTCCGGTCGTGAAATTGAATGCCTCTAATATAAAGGACAGAAATGATGAGCAAGTTCCACAGAAACCGGTAGTGATTCCAATGTAGAGCGGAATAGATCCCTTATTACCTCCATATTTGCCTTCTTTAACTAAGGTTGCCCACACGTGCACACTATCTACTGATAAGCCCATCACAACACAAGCTGTGAAGTTGGCCCAAACTACCCCGGAAAGGTATGTACCCTCTTTCGTGAGCGTGTTTAGCAACCTGCGTACGACAACACCCCAGATTGCACCATTGATGATGTTTAGGTAGATTGGTAAGTACTTTACCACCCTAATGTTTACCACCTTATAGTCATGACGAATTCCCTCGGGAAGCGACTCCGATAATGAGATTGACTCTTGACGCTGGTATGCTTCCGCCGTTTGTATTCGGGTTAGCACAGATGGTTGGTCGTCATATTCAGTGTCATCATGCATGGCGTTCTTTTTTTATTGTCTTGTATTTAAAACAGTTATCAATACCAACATGCTCTGGAAACCTTTTCACTTTCTATGGTTTGCTGTGCTTGTCACAATGTCACATCCAGTGGATGCAGTCACGACTACCAATGCAAAAGCTACGGATACATCTTCTAAGGCTCCAGCAGCTACGCCTTCAACTCTTATTGACGTGCTATCGTCTCAGGCACAGTTTTCATACTTCTTACGACATTTACAGATTAATGGGATGGTTCCTATATTGAATTCACTTCAGAACGTGACTTTATTGGCTCCTGTCAACCTGGCTTTCACGGATCTAAGAGATGCTGCCGGCGGCGACTTTTACGACACCAATCTTTTGCGCTATGTGGTTAACCAACGATTCAGGGTCGGTTACCTTGATAAGACAACAGTTGTTTTCGACACACTTCTACAATTAGGCAAGAAAAACTACACGATTTCTGTTTCTCCAGATTTAGATAACTTGGAGTATGTTGTGGATAATGTGTCTGCTATCATAGATCCCGACATATTCACTAAACACCAATACTCCTTTATACAGGGAATAGAGAAGTTACTCCCAATGAAAGGAAGTATGTGTGAAACGCTACTTGGTGAAGGGAAAATTGCTGGTCACAATGCTCTGTTTATCCAAACTCTTTTCAAACGCTTGTTTCCTTCCGAGGATTCAACACTAAGCAAGGATAAAAAGAAAAAGAAGGGGAAATCGAGGAAAAAATTTACAACATCATGTGAGAAGTTCTTAGACGGAGCAAGAACCATTCTCGTTCCGTCTGATGATAGTGTTAAAAAGGGCCTTTCACCCATACAATATCAATATTTCACAACAGTTCTTGATTCTGAAATTATCCACGAAGATGCAATTGACGAAATCCGGGAGGACATTCTTCGTTTAATATCAAGTATCATCTTACCTGATTTAGTAGTTGGTCACAACGGGACAACTCAAGAGAACAACTCTACAAACCACGGGGGAATTCACTCCTCACTAAATAAATTGGAGTACAACATCACTCTAAATACTAATGACAGAATCACACTTAACGACAGAATATCAAGCTCTCTGCATGAAGTGTTTGCAGATGGAGTCATTCACGTTTTTACTCCTGACAAGAACTTTTTTACTGAATTACCACTTGAAATCAGAGAAATGATACCTAGGAGAACACTTTATGCCTTGGGGTACTCGCATTTTGTTAATGAATTGAAGTTTAGAAAATTGGACTATTTGATAGACGGTTCAACGAAAAACCAGACGCTTTTCTTAAGCTCCGAACAGGATGATTTCACACAAGAAGAACTCGTACAAGACTTTCTTAATATTAACGCATTCAGTGCAAAGCAACTGTTTGCATACCAGTTTACCGAAGGTGAGGTGAGCATAAGGGAATTAACTGTCGACAATCAACCGGTACACTTGTTACTTGATTCTAAACTTTGCTCAAAGAAGAAAATTGGCGATTGCTTCAAACTTAAACTCTCCGCAATACCATCTGGTGATCAAAAAAGCACCCAGGTAATCATCAATGACGATATAGATGTGCGTTCTTGCTGGGGAACTGATGCAGGTAACAACACAAAAATATACATCTTGGAAAAGGAGTTGCTGCCACCCCCAAGTTTCAGACATGCATTAGGAGACATTATTTCAAGTGCAGTTTCCTCACATACCAACGGTATGAGTATCGACAAGGACAGCTGTTTGCGTACTCTTGGGTACTTGAATTCCTTTGGATTGTCTGCACTTGAAGATAACGGTAAGGGGTATTCTGTTTTTCTTCCTTGTGCCCTGAGAGATTATTCTGACGGTGAAAAAAGTGAATCTCCGCTGCAAACATCGGAAGGAGGGGTGTGGTCTGCTTTAGGCCTAGTTTTGAATTATTTGGAAGGACATCCTAGCTTATTCAAAGACATTATTAAGGGGATGTTCGTGGAAAAGACTCTCTACTCCAATTTTGGATGCCTGGAGAACACGACAATGATAAGCAAGAGTTTGAGAGGTGATTATGTGTATTTTGAAAGTTATCAGTGTGATGCTCGATCAGGAGATCACTACGTGAGGTTCAACCACTCAGTAATCTCCATGCCTTTAAATTCAGACACTTTATTCAATCAGGGTGTGATTCACCTTACTGACAAGGTTTTGATACCAGAGAGTTTCCAAATTCCCTTCGTGAAACTACTTGAAACTACTTTGGACAAAAATTACCCAGGATGGTCCATTATCGATTTAATCAAAGAAATACCAGAACTCAAAAAATATTTCTTGGACAACCATGACCAATCGGAGAAGTATTCATTACTAGTTCCCAGTCCGGAATCTTTGAAGGATTTCAATATCACTTCATCCTTGAAGGACCTACGCCGCTTCTTTCAATTACACTTGATCCCTAATTCCGACGTGGGAAAATTGTTAGACTGTGTCGGGAGTAATTTTTATCGCGGAGACATCTCTCAAGTCGATAACAGTTCTGCAGAGAGCTTTATTTCCACCAACATCTCGACAGCATTTTTGTCATGTTTTCGCGATGAAAACAATGGTAAGACCTATCTAAAGCTTCACACCCAAAGCGAGCTCGATGATTCCGTCACTTTGGCCTCGTACAACAAGGATCATCAACTTCGGATCATTTCCCATGGTTGCACGACATTTGATTTCAACGAGGAAGACGAAACATGTGTTTTTTTAATCGACAAGCCGTTGAACCTTGCATGGTTAGAAGATCACAAGGACGATAATTTCTTGCACATACATCTTGGGTTTGTTAGTCTAGGTGTCGGATTTGTCCTTGGTCTTATGATGTTTGGCTGTCTTCTCCTTGCGATGGTTATGTGTCTTGGAAGAAAGAAAAATCAAAAGATTGACAAGGAGCCTCATAGTCTAGAAAACCCGTTCGTCTTCCCTGACCAGGCATCAAGCTTTATGCGGGTGACCAGCGATGAAGAGCCTCTGACAATTTTCGACCGAGGTTACGAAACAGATGTTGACGTTCTTCGAGAGAATGAGAACTTATTACTGGGTATGAAGAGATATGGGCGTAAGGGGTATAGTGCAGTTCGAATGAATCCGCCGAATATGGATCCACTAGCACCAAGTAGAGGCAGGACCGCTCCAAAGTCTATCAAAGGAATTTCCACGAAGGGGTTGAACCGCGAAAGAAATATACCAGGGTTAATGTGATGGCGCTTCAATTCAACTCGAGAAATATCGAACAAATAGCACAATATATATGGACTTTGACTAAGGTACGTAATTTTCTGTTAGTAAATGTTGCAGACATAGTAAGTTGGCAGGTTTTGTGAATTTCATCTAGAGTGTTTCGGAAGCAAAACCAATTTCAAAAATTTTCAAGCTAGTAAAGCATGTCGGACAACATATCTATGGAAGCTGAGCAGCAATACCCTCCACACACAGAAACAGTGCCATTACAGGCAGGAGAGTCTCAAGATCAGACAAACCTGCAAGGTCAACCACAGGATACAAAGCACTTGGACGAAGAGGTAGCAAGGTTAAAGGCAGTCCTTGGTGGTACCGGAGCAACTGTCCCCCAAACAGATGAAGAGAAAAGAGATATCGATTCCAGGTCTATTTACATCGGGAATGTAGACTACGCAACTTCTCCAGCTGAATTGCAACAACACTTTGCAAGCGCTGGGATGGTGCATAGAGTCACTATCTTGACAAACAAATTCACAGGCCAACCAAAAGGTTTTGCCTACTTGGAATTTGTCGACGTGGATTCTGTGAACAAAGCTGTCGCCACTTTGGATGGTTCTGTCTTTAGAGACCGTGAGTTGAAAGTTAGTGCAAAGAGAACTAATATTCCAGGCATAAGCTCCACCAATAGAGGTGGAAGAGGTGGTAGAGGCAGAGGCAGAGGAGGTTTCAGGGCCAGAGGTGGAAGAGGAAGAGGCGCATTCAGAGGCGGTTCAAGATTCACTCCTTACTAATTGGATAAGATTTCATGAGACACGTTGGTCATGTATATTAATTATATAAGGTGTATAATAACGATAATGCAACAGACGGTTGGATTTTAATTCAAATTCGAATCGTGTTAGCCTATAAGCTCTTGAATATTAAATAAACCCAATGAGTTACGAATTGAACTGAATAACGTTTTCCTTTACAGCATGCAGTCATCGAATCATCTGGACAAATCCAATTATTTCTTTGCTTTCCGCATATCGAATCTTTCGTTGGCTGTTTTCGTTATGTCAGATACTTCATGCAATCCGTGATCTTTCAATCCTTGAATAACACCGTCCACCTCCTTCCTATCCATTCCTTGTTCAAATTTAAATTTACACTCCGTTGAGACAATCTCTATTTTCAAACCAATTATGGCTTTTTGTTTAATGTTGACATAGTTCTCGGGTGCATCGCTCACTTTCCATGTTTCTCCACTCTTATTACGCTTCGCTTCCTCTTGATTAGTTAAACTGTCTAACTGCCCGCGGACAAAATCTTTGTCATCAATAACAGTGGACTTGCCGTAGATGTGCACTGCTGCAAAGTCCCAAGTTGGCACAAACTTGTGTGTTTCTTGTTTGGTTGGATAGTAGTTTGGGGTGATATATGCGTTTTCGGATTGGAAGATCAACAATACCTGATCGTTGTCACGCCAGGAAGGTAATTGAGGGTTTGCCTTGGCCACGTGAGCAATTAGGAACTTCTTCCCATCTTCTTCTTTCAAGTAAAAGGGGATATGGTTGGCAAGGATTTTACCTTCATGTGTGGTCACTATAGCTGCTAGAGGGAACGTTTTGATCAAGTACTCAACTTGTTCCCAATTTTCCTCAGTGTATTGTTTAGGAATATACATTCGATAACAAAGTATTAAAGACTACTGAGGTTTCTACGATATAAATAGTGTGACTAATGTTTAAAATCTCGTATCTGGTTGGGTGATACTGCGGTTCCACTATCCTTTTTCGGGTAGTTTACGCGAGATGCATGTTTCCAATATTGTGTATATATTGGAGATCCAATACCCACTTATAGACAGGGTCTGATTTCGATACACTTGATTTATGAAAGGTTGTGCTTTACTCATGTTGAATTGGCTTTAAAATTGCACCACAGCCCAAGTTCCCAAAACCGCCAATATAATGCTAACTGTCAATACCATTTTGATAACAATTCTCTCTGTTTTGCCAATCTTACACAAACGCAAATAAAACAAGCATGGCAAAATGATGCACACCAAAAAGCAGATACTGGCCCCCAACATTCCAACAACCTTCTCAAACTCTGGGAACAAAATTGCGAGTACAACAAATGCTGCATTGACAGCAACCCTCACGATGAATTTACCAACCTTTCTTAAATTATTGTAGCCCAGAGAGTAGTGGTCCAACCCAAACAATACGTCCAATGTGGAAATGATTGGCTTCGCATTCAACGGAGTCTTTGCAATTGGGATCAAACATATTAACCCACTAATCAATGGATAGCACCAAGAAGGGTACCCCTTCGTAAACAATATATTGTTGGTGATTTCATTGCTGCAGTAGTGCCCAAACATTAAAAATCCCAATATAGCCATCAGAGTGTCAGTAAGCAAAGTAATTGTATATGTTGCCTTCAAAGTCTTTTGGAATTTGTATGGGTGTCTCATGTCACTCTTCAAGTTGGGAAAGATGGCGTGACCACCAAAAGGCGCCATCAAAATTCCAATGGCAAGAAGTAAATCTTTGCAATCTTTGGGCCATAAGTTCGTAGGCATGGCCTCAATGAGTGATCCTGGAGCATCCTGCTTGATTAAGCCAAGAACGAAAACAAGCACAGTGATTGAAACAGTGGATACAATACCAAAGAGTGAAAAAATAGACAAGATGGATAACGGCATGAAGGAAAAGGGTGTCAATACCACAAAGCTTAGAATCTTGAAACGGAGTTTGGTCCAAGTTACTTCATCACCTAGCAAAGCATATAAGGAGTCACTGAACAAAACAATCAAAGTAACTCCCGAGCCAAGCAAATCCACCAGGAAAATCAATGAGATGAACAATTTGGCAGTTGATCCGTACGCTGCATAGCCCAAATCTGCGTAAGTCATAATGGTATCATCGGTGTCCATCAGCTTGGACAAAAGTGTGGCTGTCCAGTATGTTGCCAAACCACATGCAACCAATAAAGGAACACCAATGGCCCAACCTGCTCTATAGATTCCCACAGGTAGAGCAAGGAGACCAACACCAATCAAGACATTTATCGAGTTAAATATGGTTTGAGGAGCTGTCGATTGACCGGCAACAACGGTGATTACATTCCCATTTTTGTCTTCAATCTTCTTGAGACTGATTGTGTTGGTGGAAACTGCTGATCTCAAAGACGCAAATGATGGGGCACGGAGAAAACGCAGGTTATGCTGTGTGTTTGTCGTGTAGACCGAGTTCTGTCTCGAGCGTGGCTCAAAAAAGACGTCATTGTTCATGAATATCTGGTTCTTGTTAGCGATATCATGGATCACAGTGCTTAATCTCTCACCACGTGTAGAGGGAATCATCAAATCAGGATCAAACAACTCATCTTCAAGCACTTCACTCGTATCGGCATCGAAAAATGAACGCTGCTTGTGGATACTGTTATCAATCTGAGTCGCTGCAAAGGACTGGGCTCTGGTGAACGAGCTTGCGAAATTATGCAAGGAGTTGGGACCTTTGAACGACCCAATAGGCGTATCTAAGAACGACTGGTGGGCCCTATCATGGACTAATGGTGTATATTCGTCTTCGTTCCCAGAATCCATGTTAATTGTTGTTGCTGATGTACCAAAAAGATCGTCTCGAGATTACATCCAAAAATAGTGTTACAAAAACCATTTTATTCGATGGGTCAAGTGAAAGTGACGAAAAAGGAAAATAAAGAATGGCAGTATATTGTCGCTTAAGAGCTAGACAAAAAAGAAAGATTGCTTACTTTGATATAAAGAGGGCATTTTGGATTCTCTATGATTAAATGATATGATTGTTGAACTCGGTCCCTAAGTAAACTATTGAAAGAATTGCTCTTCGAAGACTTAAGTAGTTGTACATTATAGCGCCCTTTCCTGTGTATTACATGCATTCGTAGCTCGGTAGCAACCTTATTTACATTCTTATTCATATCATGGTTAACTTAACCCATCGAGTACCTCATAAGTCGAAGGCTCTCGTCATGTCATTAGCTGTACTTTTTTCAAGTTTGGCTGTGTCCAGGAACTTTTCTAATTTCTTCTCAGCAGCAGATAGCTTTTCCAACTCAACAAAGGTGTCAAGGTTGTGTGCTTTTCTAACAGCAGGATCACAATAAGCTAGAGCTGCAAGTAATGTATAATAAGCGTCGTTCCCAGCATTGTGTAAATACCCATGTGGAAGGCCCACATGTCTGAGAATTCCACGAAGAGTCGCTTGATTCCTACGAGTGACCTGGAATAGACCCATTGTGTCCACTGTTTTTGGATTATCAGGGAGTTTGACCTTTAAAGACCGTATCCACTTTAAGTCCTGGTCCACTGAATGACCCACTAAAACTCCATCTGAGTGTGTAATGTACTTTTCAATCAAACGAGTGAGGAATTTGCCTGCTTCAGGGCGGGAAAGTATATGTGACTTACCGCCCATGAATCTGTTCTTGTTATCAGGACAGTATTTTGAATTTCGAATTTTCATGTGCTCACCGATGATGATGTGAATGTTTGTGATTTCAGGAAATATCGAGTTCTGCTGATGCTTTGGATCATAAACAGCTACTCCGATCTCTGTGATCTTGCTCGGCGCAAACTCGTGTGCTTCAACGTCTACGCAAACAAGTGGGTGCTTTCTTAGATACACATGTCGTAAGCTGTTTTCCCATAACTTCGTACGTTTAGGGCATTCCGGTGGATCTGTGGAAAGAACTGTCTCACTAAAGTACTTATTCAATACTCGTTCATAATAGTCTTGTGTGATATCGTTGCTCTTCTCCAATCCAACATTATGTTTCACCTTCTCTGTGTTCTTTGCGGTCTTGGTGTCGAGAGAAGTCTGTATATTTCGGCTGGAACAGTCTGGTAGGCACCTGCTTTTCACGAAACGAGGTGTTCTCACCGCAACTTTGCTTATTCTGAACATTGCGTGTGATGTCTTCGTTTCTTATAATGTACTTCGTACAAACAAAACTTTTAGAAAATCGAGCTGACCTTGATACTTGAGAGTCTTAATGGACAGTCTTGACATCTTGAAAAAGAAACCACCCCTTCATGATATCGAAGTAATAATTGACTCGTACTTGCTGCGAAGGCTCGGCTATGCTCCTTCGTATACACTTAAACTCACCACGAATTTGGTTGACTACACTATTCCAGAAATATACAACACAGTATATCATGTACAAGACAAGATTGCACAGCTGCTTCAATCGGTGATAGGCATTGGAAAACTAGTCAGCAAGTTGCAAATGGTGAAACATAATGGTGATATGGTGGACTTGTATTCTCAGGTACTCCTGCGAGTTTTCTCGAACGACTTAATGAGCATATTGATGTCAGATTCACCAAGTCCTTCGATAGTCAAAGAAATAGATAAGTTAATCTTTAAAGGAAAAGTATTGGCTAGTTTGAATGAGCTTGGAATACGACCGCAACCATTCGACAACTACGAAAAGTACCTTTCCATTCAAAATTTATCAATCTGTGAGCATGGAGTCGATGTGCCTATTTTGCAGAGGTTCGTCATCTCAATGTTGGCGTTGAATGAGAATTCTCCATCGGCTTTTTTCCAAACGTTCTTGACAGAAGTTAACCTTGTATACTTCAAGTTAGTGTTAACCCAAATGCCTAAGATAGACCGAAAGAGGGTCACAGGACTACTCATTAAGTTCTTGGAGAAACCTTTGAGGACTTGTGATGATTCAAAGATTTTAGCTTTTTTTGGCGTATTAAAGGAACTAAACTTATACGTTGACAGTTCCGTTGTTGAACTTACAGTGAAGCTTGTGAACTTTTCACTTAATCGTTTGGTTGTACTTTTAACACCAAAATCCCTTATTTCTCAATTGCTTGCAATTTGGTCTAACGAGCTACTGATAAAGACAGAAAGTATAACTATCCAAGAATCGAGAACGCAATTTCTTGTTAGCCTTGTCTCTCAACAAGACCCGGCTTTTGCTAGTAATTTACTAACAAATCTGGATTTTTTGAGTGGTATCTCGAGTAGGATGCAGTCTATTCCAGAAGCACCCAGGAATTTGGGCATCTTACTAGCTAACCACGTTTGCAAATTAGCTCAAAAGGACGAGATATTCCATGTCGATACAGGTTACGAAAACTTGGTTAAGGCCAAGCTCACTGCAGAAACCCATACATCCTTGGACTGGGATTCAATAAAAGAACGCTTACACTGCGTACCGAAAGATAAAAACATGATCTCTGATGCTTCAAAAATAGTCCCGAATAAAGCGAAAATCGAAGACTTGGATAACACGATGAATAGCGTCTCTCTTTTGGGCGACTCAGATGATGATTCCGATATCGATGACGATCCATCAATCGCACAAAAGAATAAGATTTCGCCGCCCATATACATCAAGCAACTATTGGAATATCTTAACGTTGATGAAAAAAGCCCACAGTCACATCAAATGAAGTTGTTAGCACTAAGACATGGATCCACACTCATAAGACAAAAGTTTCAAACAGAAGTTGCTTTCTTTGCAAGGGACCTACTCAGCTGTTTGGTCCCGTTGGCTACTGAAGATCAAGAGCAAAACAGACTTAGAGTACAGATGATGATATCAATTATTGTACGATATCCAGCTGGAGTGTCACACCTATGCGATCTTCTAAAAGATGGAGATTACTCGTTACAACAGAGGATGTCAATTTTGACTACGGTATCGGCTGCTGCACGTGAATTGCGTGGTTTTGATGACAAGATTGTAGAATATGAGAAGAGGACATTTCCAACAAAGCAACTACCTGACAATCTTCATGCTCTATACTCAGAATCCCAAACGAAGTCAATTCAAGATGACTTGATGAAAACCATTCAAGTCAACCAAGGAAAAGTTGTTAGAAAGTCAACCTCAATGGCGAAAAAAGCGCCCGATAAGGCAACCGCCCTGAGTGAATTCTACCAAATTGTTGGCCCAAGTTTTTTCTTTCCTTTGGTTAACGTATGGTATCAATCTGGTGGGACAAGAATTGACATTGGCCATTATACTCCCATTTTTATCGCTCACTATCTTTCAACGTTGAACCTTATCTTACACACCGCGTATCCAGCTTCTGTGAACTTGAATGACATGATTCGAGAGCATTTAATCATTTTGATATCTGCTTTGAAGAAAGTTTCCTTGGAACATACCCAAACTATCGAGAGCATCATAACTGGCGTTATGTTGGCCACAGACTTGACGGAAAACTACTTAGACTATGCAGAATTGCTAAATTATGTTCAAAATTGGCTTGGTCATAACTGGATGAGTATCATAGATGATAGACTTAAAAGCCTTTGCGCAGGACTACTCCTCAAGTTGAGTGATATTGAGAATAGTTTCTCTAACGCATTGTGATGAAAATAAAGCAATTTTGCGTCTCACACCATAAACTTAAATAGATACTTCTTATTTAACATTATCACATTAGTCTTTAAACTAGGTTAACAACTTATCCAATAACTCCATAGCTGTCATTTCGACCTGATTTGCAACGTTTGCATGAGTAACCTGCATCCTTTTCGATTGTTTTCTCGACATCTCTTGGTTTCCAAGCTCCTCTGGTGTAGGGAGGTCTAAATTATACATCCTCCTACAGTGCGGGTCGCACAACTTCATGGCCAAAAGAAGAGTGTAGTATGAATCGTTGAGTCCATTATGCAAAAACGAAAACGGGATGTCGACTTCTTTCAATGCCTTCTTCAATCCACTACCTTTTTCACCTTTCGTCAAAACAAAAAGGGCCTGAGTATCTATCATTCTGACGTTTTCTGGAAAGTTGATTCCAAGTCTCCTGAACCATTTGACATCTCCAGACAAACCATGTCCAACTAAAGCGGCAGGAATGCAACATTTCTCAAAATAATAATCGATTAACAGTTGAACTGTTTGAACAGTTTCATCTTTCGTTAAAATGTACGAGGTACCATTGATAGCATTCTCAGCATGGTGAGGTACAAACCTTCCATTGCGCTTTCCTGTGTTCTCTTTGACACGAATATGAACTTTCTTCAAGGAGGGAACAATGGCTGAGTATTGTTCTCGAGGATCAAATATTGTTATTCCTATCTCTGTTACTATATTTTGGTTCCGCTCCCATGCCTCGACGTCGATGGAGAATAATATGGTTTCCCGGCCGTAGACGAGTCTCAAGTCTCTTTTAAAGTTCTCGAGGTGATTCTTGTTACTTCCTAGTTTTGTTATCGGAGACGGTCTCAAGCTTGATAGGTACTTGTCAAGTATATACTTGTATACTTGCGTTTGTTGTCGACGCATTCTGTCCTCATCCTCATCTTGCGATATTTTGGGCTTGTGTAATGAGCTTTGTGTATTATTCATTGCTGCTACCCTATGAAAGACTGAATTGTTCGGTATGGGTTTGGGGTATCACAGGATGAGTATATTCTACCTTAAATCAGTTTGTGGTCCAAATGTTTGATCGATAGTTTTCCCAAAGAAGAAAAAAATGGATTTTTAATAACAGTTTTTCGCAGGGGTTTTCGATGCCGCCTTGCTGTGGAGTTGTAGTATATAATTGGAAAGCATCACTCATCTGTGTCCAAATTATATATCTACAACTCCTTTGTAATAGTCTTTCTTAATGGATAGCAAAATCTTTACTTTTGCGTAAATAAAGGTTCATCTGATATTTTCTGCCAATATGGTCCCGCCCTCGTTATATATTTACTAATTTCTCCCCGATTCTCCATATATTCTATTGTTGCTATAGTTAGTCTTGACTTGCCATCGACTGATAAGATACAGTGAATTAAACCCACAATAAAGAAGTAAGCGTTGATAGAAGTGTACTCTTGATAGCGGCGCATTGATGGTTGAAGATATTGTTCGCACTCTACGACACTTCATACCTGTTCGTTTTCACCCATCAAACACGTTTTCAATCACTAATTCAGAAAGTGAGCCCCACTCCCTAGACCAGAAAGGAATCAATTCATTTAGGTTTTGTGCTTCGACTTCATACTTGCGACCTAGAGTTCATGAGATTTAAAGTTAAGAAAAGCTCGTTTATTTTCGAGTGTTCCTTGGTATGCTCTACTCTTTTTATGGGGGCTATATCCCTTGCTTGTTCAAGTGTTTACCTCTTCAAAATCTTTTTCACCCATAGTAACGATCCAAATTTTATTCTTTTTTCGGTGACAGTTACAACGGTTTCTTTAAGCCGTTGCCATCCTTGATTTATGCTTGCCAAAGCCGAGGCATGACCAGAATGAATACTCTATATTTGCTGACTCAATAATTCAAAAGGCAAAGGATACATGACAAGGGCTAACATATCACGTCTGTCCCATAGAGACTTTGCTATGAATACATGAATATGCCCTAGACACCCTTTAAAAATTCCTCTATAAATAAACAAATCAATTATAAGTCTTTCCGGTAATTAATTGTTAATTCCCTAACAAATACATAGATATTTACTTCGGGTTCTAAAATCTACAACAATCTTTTAAGATTCAAAGTATCCAAGTCGTCACCAGTAAATTTAAATTTTTAAATCAAGGTTATCCCGACTGCTTTTACCTTGCAAACTGAACAAATCAACATTTTTCGATTTTGATTATGTTCAAAATGTTGGAGTATGAGGGTCCCAGTGAGCAGAAGTGATGACCCAGGCTCATGTGACTACTGATGCACGGGCACACTCACGTGGGTTTTCACGTGTGATATACGCGTGACCACCTGGGTAAGGCATACTGTTCCCCGATTAGGGTAGGGACACGGCTATAGTTATATGCAGGCACATAAGTGGCTGTAAGGTGCTAGAACGCCTGGAGTTAGAATCCAGGCACAAAGCACGGTAGCATAGTGAGAGTGGGTCGATTATGGAGTGGGTCGCGAATACGGCGCACGTGATCACGTGCGCCGTATTCGGTGTTCCCGGGAAAAGTATAAATAGGGGAGTATATCCCATATATAGAAGTAAGCCGAGAGATACTTTTCTAACATTACGTAAGAAAGGGGAACACAGAGTACAATACAACTCCCGAATCAGTAATAGAGCGCGAGATATAGGATCTAAGCTACTTATACTATCGAAGAGTTCAACCAGAGCATATTGACTAATTTACTCCCATATTTTGGTCAAATATTCTAAAACAAAACGTTACATTTTTTCGTAAAACCCTTATATACTAATTTTGCAACTTTCCTTAATTAAATACCCATAAACATAATCACCTTGAATGATTACAAACTAATAAAACCTTCTATAATAAACCAACAAGGAAAGCGCCTGCCAATGCGCCACCAACGAGCTCAATTGGCATACCTTTGTTCCCCGGATACGAAAGAAGCCTAGCAGCTGTATTGTTGTGAATAGTGCTAACCGACGCAATACTGTGTGAGGATGACGAGCCAGAAACTTTCAGGGAGGCTGAAGAGCCAGAAGCAGTTTTAGATTCTAAGGTTGAAGGCATCCACATTGACTGCAGTCCTGTAAATCCCCACTGGTTGTAGGTCACTGCTTTTGTGGTGTCGGTTTGAGCAGTGCTGGTCAAGTCCCCAGTAACTGTAGTATCTTGAGTCTTCTGGCTTGTTACAGCCGTCTCCGTAGCTTCTTTTGTCTGTGCTGAAGTTGCTTCAGCTTCGACTTTAGTGGTCTTTTTGTCTGTTGTCTCTGCATAGTCATCAAGACCCCCATTATTTGCAGCCAATGCTGCACCAATATGAAGCAACGAAAGCGAAATGATAATAGGAGTAGATGGAAGTTGGAGTGACATTTTCTAGATAAGTTCTTGCTGCTAACAGTTTGAAGGCAGTTTTTCTTTACTTAAGTACTGTTTGCTTTGCCTCAACTTATTTTGAAGCTGTGTTATAGTTATATTTTGATTACGCAAAAATGCTGATTCAGCCAGCCATTTTCTTATTGTGTGAGAACGATCGATCTCTAAAGAAACTCGAAAATACAATTGGCAGGCTTAGGATGCCTCCTTCCGGCTATGTTGGCTCCGAGAGGTATTTGAGTTATATTTGATGCATGAAAAAAGTCATCTACGCCGAGAAACTTTCCTGATTGGGACAGAATGAAAACAACCAGTATTCTACATCAAATCATGCATGTAAAACGTGATGCCATCCCGCACTAATGACATCGAAATCTATTGTCTTCTGCAAGATGAACTTCCAAAGGTCAGTTGATAGAAAATAGCAAACATATACCATTCTGGCAAGAGAACAACGCTATTTCATTGTCGACCCTAACAATTAACAGCATAAAGCGCAAGTGAAAGACAACGCCCATTGTAGTGGCCACTCTCAAAAACTAAGCTGGCGTTCCTTCATCTCACCAAAGGCTGTGATTAGAAGAATTTACTTGTCTTTGGAGTTTCCTAAGTTAGACTAAAAAAAATGTTCATACACATTGGCTTGTGAAGGTAATACTTGGTAGGCCTTTTCAGGTTAAATGCATGGACTAGAGGTATGAAGCCAAGTCATGTGCTACGTTCATACAAACTATGTTCAGAAGTCTTTCAGTCACGATTACCTGATACTTGAAAGGAGTAGCCAGCAACTTTATGTGCAAATGTAAACAACATAGCCTTGTTTTCTAAGTCGATCAAAGGTACTTCTAATTGTCTCAAGTAAATAATATTATTGCTTTTTCGGAGCCTACATCGACTCTGTGGGGTAGGCTCACAATGCTGTTACTTTCATGAGATCATGCCTTTTGTTTGGCATCCACGCGCTTGATCTAAAAGTTCAAAAAGGTCCGCGAAGTGATTAAACCTAACAATCTTCAGGTGAGTAGCAGTGCTCGTACCACCGCGTTTTTGCCATTCTGTTAGAACATAGTGTTCAAATTTCGAAATTTCATCTTCAAGTGAAGTTATACTTGAACTTTCTTCGTATTTACTTAGCGAGTCGATGAGCCCACTCAAGTGTTTGATACCCGATGAACCAGAATCTGAAATTCTTATCAAACTTATTGAAACTCTCGAAACAAGATTCTTGATACCTTTAGTCAAAGAATCGCTCACTTTTTTCATGCCCGCATGATTAAGTGACGTACCAAAGTTGTTGCAATTTAATATCAACAACCTGTTGACATAATCAGATTCAACCGATATGAATGGAAGTAAACTGTTGCACTTCTCGATTGAAATTAGCAATTCCTGCAAATCATCTTCGAAAATATATGATTTTTCTCCTGTCTTTGATACTGCCTCATTGTTAAAAACTTTCATCTGCTCAAGTAGATTTTCCCAGCCATCCCATTCCACATCAGCACATGCAATGAAAGATCCTGCTCTGGCAGCGTTTCCTTCACTATCATTTCCAACTATGATTAAACCAAGCTTATCACAAGGTCGCAAAATCGACTTTAGAGATAAAATCAGTTTGCTGATGTTTTCCTTATATTCCTTATTAGACAAAGTTGTTTGGTTAATTACCAGAACCGAGACTATCAATTGAAGGCTTGGAAAAGGCAATTGGAACTTGGATATTATCTCTGAATGATATAGCTGGTCGCCATATACTAACTCAGAGCATTGTTGATTCTGCGAAATTTCATCTGCGAATTGTAGACATCTGGTCTCTTTTGACCCATATACTTGACAACCTGAGCATTTAGTCTCCAATATTGCCAGCCATTTGCTTATTAGTCTTCCATCATCGTGAAAAAGTTGCAACCTTGACACGTTCTTGTTGCGTAAATGCAAAAGCAAACAGTTTTTGAAAGAGGTTATGCTCTCCAAATCTTCAGTTAGCAGAATTTGGAACTTGAGGTCTTTTAGGTCTTCTAAGAAAACTATTCGGTGTTCAAATAAAAAGCAGTTTAAAAGACGCTGTGATTTGTCTCCAATATTAACAACGATGTCTTCGAAAGTAAGTAGGTCCCCTAAAGGCTCCGGGTCAAGCAATATTTCGGTCAAATTTGCAACTATCATTTTTAATATCTCGGGGATTTCAAACTTCGACTTGGCATCTAACTCTAGTTCCTTGTTTTCTGTTCGGTCAAAAGAAAGTACCGAGAGATTACTTGGACGGGTCGATTTCTTTTCTTTGGGATCAAGTTCATATTTTGCAGTCGCATCCAAAGAGGTTTTCAGAGATCCACTTTTCAATTTATTATCGTTCAAACAATCCAAACCCTGATTCAAAGGAGATTCACATTGATTTCTTCGGATACTGGCGTCACGTTCGCTTTTAGAGGTTGTAAAGGACCTTTTGTATAGCGATATCTGGAGTCCACGAACGCTTACATTTTCGTCTTTTATCAACTCTTGGGGAATAGACTGTAATGGACCTCGAGGTTCACTAGCTGAATCTGGTCTCGCTCCCCCTTTCTTCAAGTCGCTGAGGCCAGATTCGCTTTGGACGATGTGATCAAATGAAGATTTTATGCTTGGTTTCCTGTAAGTTATTCTCTCGAATTCAAGTTTATGGTTTTTCAGAAAATGAGAACTTTGATTCTTATCGGCTTTAACAAGAACTCTTTTCGTGTCCGAAGCTGTGAGTAGCTCGCTATTGAATCTGGACGAATGTAAGTGCTGGCCAATTTTTGCTGTGATGCTCATATTCAAATATGCGTGTAATGAAACTATGTTAGCTAGTTGAACACAGAAGCGTTCTAGCTCATTCTGACTTTTATAGGACTTCTTAGCTTTTATGTGCATGCATTTAAAGAAGAAGTACAAAATCGTGAGGGATGTCTCAAATATTAATCTCTTACACTTTCCAGGTGCACCATAGGAAAAAGGACCGAAATCATTGTTATTGACAGAAGCATATATCCGGTGTATTAACATGCGGAAATCTGTAAAATATCTTCTTATACTACTGATTTTCCACCTTCAACATCTTTAGTGTTGGTGATGAGTGGATAACGGGCACCTTTGAAGACGCTCCTAATGGGGATATCTCGCATCCATGTGACAATGTAAAAAAGAGCTGAAGGAAGTAACTAATTAATAAACCGCATCCCTATTGAGTCTTTGCATGCTGATACATAAATCAAGCACTGATGAAACACACACAAAACACATTGCTTCATCAATTTGTCTTCTGATATAATCTGCTTTTTTCTTAAGCAAACAAGAAACCTCTTGGTGGCCAAGCTGGCTAAGGCGCGAGACTGTAATGAGTTCCTCAGAGTGATCTTGAGATCGGGTGTTCGACTCACCCCCAGGAGATTTTTTGGCATTTGATTTGTGCTAAACAAATCTTTTTTTGCCCGATGAGATGAGATTTTAAAATCAAGATAATACTACAAGATGGCAAGAAGCATCAACAAACCTAGGAAACAGATAATCGCCCTGAAGCACAACGCTACTTTGGCAAGAAAGAGATCTGCTCGTGCCAAAGTCCAGGTGCCCACTAGATCCTCGTTGGGCAGGTATTCCGATAAGGATCTTACCGCTCCAAGACCAAATGACTCCAAGTCCATCGCATTATACACTGGTACTGGACCAGTTGCCACTGGAGTCTTGACGAACAACATCTTGTCCAAGAAGAAAGCTCAGAAGTTAGCAAGAAATCAGAAGTACATCAACAAGAGAGCTGGAATTGATATTGACATGGAACCTAAGACTAAGACTGTCAAGGAGTCTGACTTGGACAAGATCAAGGCTGCATTGTGGAATGTTGTCGAGAACAAACACTTTCTTAAGGTTGACACCGATGCCGAGGGAACTACGTTGGGCGTACAGTCATTTTAATTATATTGAGAGGAAAGAAACATCTTAGGATTGGAGTATCATTTATTGGCATGTATATTAGCTCACCGGTCATTTAGTTTTTAGATAATAAACCTTTTTGAGACAAAGATTCCAGAACAGAGTTGTTCAAGAATTCAATTACCTCACCAGGTCTCTCGGCCTTAAAAACCGAAGTTCCTGCAACAATAACATTTGCACCGGCTTCAGAGGCAGCACCAATAGTATCTTTGCCCAAGCCCCCGTCGACTTCGATGTTTAAATTTGGAAATTTGCTTCTCAACTTCTCTACCTTCTCCATCATCTCAGGCATGAACTTTTGGCCACCGAAACCAGGCTCCACCGTCATGATCAAAGCCAAATCCAATTCCTCGGCAATTGGATAGAGGTCTTCGACAGGGGTTCCTGGCTTAACTGCACATCCAGCTCTCATACCACACTCTTTTATTTGCTTGATAACAGCCTTTGCATCATTGGTTGCTTCGATGTGGAAAGTATATTGGTCGCCTCCGGTTTTGGCAACTTCTTTGATCCATTGTTCTGGACGGGCCACCATCATGTGCACATCAAAGAAGATACCACTGTCCTTTGGGAACACTTTTCTCAAACTGTCGATAATCGGCGGGCCCAAGGAAATGTTGGGAACAAAGTTGCCATCCATGACGTCGATATGAAGCCAAGTGGCACCGTCTTTAACGACTTTCTTGCAATTCTCGCCCAAGTTGGCGAAGTCTGAGGCTAAAATTGAGGGAGCTATGATAGATTGAACCATGATCAAATAACGGGTGAATTGAAAGTTGCTTGTTCTATTTATCGGTATGAACGACATTTACATAAGGAGTTCCGGATCACTACAGCGACATTCATCTAAAAATGTCGCATAGGTCCGATTTTATCCATAATCAACCGAAATTGACAAATCGAACAGCTATACCTCAACCACATGACAGAACAAACAGACACGGGAGCATCTTTTTCGGAACAATTATTAGAGGCCGCTAGACGCAATAACACAGAATTGTTATTGCAAATCAAAGTCGATCTTCATAACGACAATGAGAAGTTGGCAAAACTTATCAACACAACTAAAGAAGTTATCAGCAGTAACTCCGCTTTGCATATAGCCACCAAGTTGGGCAACTGGGAATTTATAGACATCGTTTTGGACATTGAAGGTGTTGAAATTGATCCTAAAAATGGCGAAGGCTATACCCCATTACACTACGCTGTCCAGTATTGTGGAGAAGAGCCCGAACATGGGCTCTTTGTGGTTGACAATTTATTGGACGCAGGCTCGGACCCCAGAATAACTAACAAATTCAACTTGAGACCAATAGACTACGCTGGGGAGAATACTAAATTGAGAGAATTGTTGGAAAGCGCTGAATTCGCGATCAACATGGAGATTCCTGAAGAGGAACAATTAAAGGACTTCGCTGAGGATCAAGAAGCAGGGGGAGAAGACGGAAGTGGCTCGGAGTCAGAGAATTAACTAACATTCAATTAGATCGAATCCAAAGAAATTTCAAAATTATCAATATAACTGGGCATCCAGTCTTTTAATATATCTTTTCCTTTTTTCTTCAAATCTTCTCTCTGCTTATTAGCTCTTTTGAACTCGACGTACGTTCCGACATCGTGAGGACGCATCAATTTGGAGTACTGTGTGAAGAGAATTTTTTTGCAAATGGCACTCTCCCCGCCTTTCTTAGGTGGTTGATTTTTCACGAGTGCTCCATTCTTGACGCCATCATTGAGGACTTGCAAGAAGCCGGTTGGTATTATATGCAATAAAGATAACTTACTTGGAACTGCCGTCCCAATGATCGGTTTGTAGTAGTCGTAATCTGAACCATTGTCAAATGTGAGTATCTCAATGGGATGTGCCTCTTTCCCCAATTTGTCTGTAAATCTGCTTTGAAAGCATCGGGTAAAGTCCTCAGCTCTATACTTTGATTTCTCCACCACTAAGTATGACAAGAAAATGGGCTCTGAGGTTAGTTCTGAAGTCACGCAGTTATTAATTCCAGTAAGTTGCTTCAAACAAAGTTTGTCCGAACATGACTTGCTGTATGTAATCAAGCTATCTGCTCTTCCCGGCTTCGTTCGCACAACTCCAACCAAATCATAGTTTTCACGACCCCTTACGACCTTTCGCCTTTTCGAATTTGGGACACTCAGGTCATTCGAGCTTTTCTCTGATAATAGAGACATCGAAGCGTCGCCACAGGGAGGCTCACTTACAAATAAAGCAAGCTTGATTCCCTTCTTCAAAGTCATCTGAGAACCTTGCATGACGAAGATGTCAGAGGTGTAGTTGGGGTCTTCTTGGAATTTTGCAAACTCATCCAAAATGTACTTGTTGAAAAGTCTTAACGATAAGATTTCGGCATGCAAGTCATGCACAAGTAACCCTTTAGAATACTCCCGTACAGAGTTTGGTAAACATTTCACTCCAGTAGATATGCATATTGGTAATATCGTATTAGAATCTGATATAGCTACCACGCTAGCTAGAACTGTCCATTCCTTCGTTCCGTTGCTTCTGGTAGTAGGTTTCCCGGATTTAACCTTTAGATTATTGAACAAACTAATAACACTATGAGCAATCTCATTACCTAAATTCATTACAGTAGATATTATAAAAAATTGTCGCAAAACCTACAAAAAGAGAGGCTGGCATCAATAGCCACTACAATCTTACATCAACAGTACTTTTAGACACAATCGTGAATCGTCTTACTCATCTCGTGACCCGCACCTCAACGTTTCTTTCTTAATGCTGCGCTCAAAATACCAATGCCGATTGCAACTGCACCACCAGCTATACCCAATCCAATCATTCCATCTCTAGTAACCTTCTCATCAATTGCTCGTTTCAAGGTGAGTGCCTGGGCATTGTGCAGTTCTTCTTTGAGCAATACATCAACGTACTGCTTTGCATTACCGTATTCTCCAAGTTTGAACGAACTCAAGCTCAAATAATACAAACATTCCCGTCTCATTGAAGGCACATCTTTGTACAATCTCCTCAAGATCACAATTCCCTCCTGTTGTTGTCTGGTTTGCTTGGATCTGATCAATCCCCAAGCATAATTAAATTCAGATTGGGGATTGGTATCCGGACGTTCGGATTCCACCTGGTTCTTCAAAACTAGCAACTCTTGTGGAGAAAGGGGATCTTTTATCTCTGCAAGAGCTATTTCAATAGTGGACATACTTGCTTATGATTATTGGATTTGCTGTAATTGTGTGCTTTTTTCCTGACGCGACTCTAATTTTTTTATCTTAATTACCATCTCATGTCAGACATTACACGATTGATTCTTGAACAGAATAGTCCTGATAACAGTATAAGAAAGTCCGCCGAAGTTCGATTTGATGAATTAGTGGCTAACGATCCTTCCAATGCATATTATATTTTGATGCATATGGGCTCGAATGATGAAGTTCCAATCGACATCAGACAAGCCTGCTTACTCCACATTAAGAGATTGGTACCTAAGTATTGGTCGATAGGCTTTCAGTCATTCACCGGTCCACCTCTTAATCAGGATCTCAAACAGTTAATGAGAACTAACTTGTTGAAGCTAGCCACCACCTCTCCCAATTCCAAATTAAGAAACAGCAGTGGGTACGCTGTCGTACAAATTGCATCTGTCGACTACCCTGATGAATGGCCAGACTTGCTCAACGTATTGTACTTGACAGTAACAAATGCAGCGGAAGAAGTTGAGGTCATTGGTGGGTTGACATTGCTTAATGAGCTTTTTGACGACTTAGTATTGGAAGAGCAATTCTGGGAAGGCGGAATAGGTAACCAAGTGACAAATCTCCTCTTACAGCTTCTCACGAAAACAGGCATGGGAGTGGAAGCAACTATAAGTGCAGTGAAGCTCTACCAGAGTATTTTGGGTACTTTACAAAGCTCCGAAGCATTTTCAACCCCCGCGAGAAAGCAATTAGTTTTCCAACACATCAACTCGATTCTTCCTGTTTTGAACGATCTACTTCACAAACACGCTGCTGTAGATGGAGGAAGGATTGTTTTACCTGAATTGGGTTTGAAACTGCTCGTTTTCGATATCCTTTGTCTACTTGTGGGAAACTTCAACAAGAGAATTCCTCAAGAGTTCAAAGAACTGCTATTGGTTTATTGTTTGGCGGAGTTGACTTTTTATTGCTCAAAGTTTAACTTGGTCAAAAAAGAGATGATGGCACCACTGGACTTTGTTATCAGTGAGGAAATGGATGACCCGGAAATTGCCTTGGCAAAGTTTTTGAGAGCGCTACTACTGCTCATTTTGTTTTTACAGCATAGTGTAAAAATCAATTCCACGGCCAGTGTCCTGCAATTTATCGAAAATCTTGTGAGTGCGACAACCTTGCTGAATAGCCAAATAGAAGAGTACGAAGCTGACGTCAATACTTACGTCACAGAGATCACCGGATTAGGATTGACTACATCTGTCCGTGATTCTGTTAACGAACTAGTCTCAGAGATGAATGAAGAAGATGCAATTTTAGTATTCAACGCGATGAAAAATGAATTGCCAAATGTGAATGATTTTATTCTTAAAGAGGCTTATCTTTTCATATTAGAGGCATTATTCACGAATGAGGACGCGAACATTGTTCCGGAAAGTTTACCAATTACTACAATCTTAGAGCTTTTAAATAATCAAATCTGCATCCAAAACCATACCCTAGTTATTGCGCGTTCGTTTTTGTTGATGCCACGATTCTTTGAAAAGTTTTCCACAAAGCTTTCTATCAAGTCCTTCGGGGCCAAAAGTTTTGTTTATATGGTGCAATTTGCTTCTGAATGCGAGTTAGAAGGAAGCAAGTTTACCAAGATGAGCTGTTTGGTAAGCGCAAATTTCTACAAAAACATTGTGGATTTGGGTCAGGCATTGGTTGCGAGCCAGAAGAAGGATTCTCAAATCAGACTCTTTGAACTCGTTCGTTCCATGATTGATGAGAGCGAGGAAGATGGCTTGCCCATACTTCTCGAGGCGATTTCCGTTTTAATTAATATTGATCCTGTGTTTGCCTCAACCATCGTCGTTGAAAATGGAGTGAATGTTGTCGACCTCATCTTCAGAATTGCATTCAAAGATTCTTCAAACATTCAATTGACCATCGATGCTTCGGAAAGCTTGTCTTATTTATTGAAGCAAGTTTCCTTGAAGGACTACTTGGTTTGCTGTGAAAAATCATTACCACACATTATCAATCTTATCAATCATGCAATTGCACAGGGTGAAGTTGAATACACTGCAGATTTATACTTGTCCTTGGAATTACTCAGTATTATAGTGAACTCTGTTCCAGGAGAGGATGGAAACGAGGATGCTTTCCCTGCGGATATATTTAAGTACGTGTTCCCTTCGTTGTACAAATTGTTGCTAAACACTCTGGACAACCAAATTTTGCAAAGCGGAGGAGAGGTATTCAACAACATGTTAAAGAAGGCTTCCAAATTGTTTTTGAATTATGAAAATCCAGAAGCACAAGAGTCGGGTATGACGTCTCTTTTGAAGATCGTTTCCAAGTTTTTGTCGCCAGAATTGTCTGATAGCGCTGCCGTGAATTGTGGTAATATCGTGGCCTCATTGATTGAGCAGTTCCAAGAGCACTTGAGTAACGAATATTTGTCTCAGATTTTGGAAGCAACCGTGAGGAGATTGATCATCGCAAAACTGACTATCACAATCGAGAACTTGATTATGGTATTCACTAAGTTGATTTTGAAGTCACCGCAAGAAATGATTGACTTTTTGAGCACCAGTATCAGCATTACAAATTATGAAAAGGGCACACAACAAGATGGCTTACGTTTGGTTCTTCCGATCTGGTTTGACTCTTTCGAAGTTACAAGGGGTTACGAGAAAATAAAGCTGAATGCAATGGCGCTTGCTAGGATCTTTACTTTGAATGATCATCGTGTTAATCTGCTTGTTGTTAATGGCGACATTATACCATACCAAGGTGATCTAATTCGTACGAGATCTATGACAAAAGCCATGCCTGATCAGTATACGCAAATTCCCGCACCACTTAAAATTGTGAAGTTGTTAGTTGGAGAGTTAGAGTTTCAGTGTCAACAGCCTGATGCCTCTGGGTACATGCCTACCACAGAAGTTGCCGATGACGATGATGAAGAGGGTTGGGAAGATATGGATGACATCGGGGTTCCCAACTATGACAAGTTGAAGTCATATGTTGATTCAGATGATGAGGAGAACGATGTAGAAGGACAGGCTGGCGACGACACATTGTTGCAAATTTTGACACAATTCTTTAAAGAGTGCATCTCAAAGAACTTGTGCGACTTCAGAAGTTACTATGAGCTTTTGAACGACGAAGAAAAGAAGACAATCACGGAAAACATAGCATTTGAATAGTTTCAAAAATAGTACAAAATAAGTAATGATCACATGACCTCTTGTCAAAAAAATTGGAGCGATGGATTCGGTCACCAATGCGACTGCCAAAGATCATCACATCACAACTTCTGAAAATGACTACGTACGAAACAAAAATATTACGGGCTAGGCCTGAGAGTATCACATTTGATGACAATGAAAACTTGATAATAAGTGACAAGGAGACCGAAGAAAACCTCAAATGCGCAGCGAGAGCACTTGTGGAAGACAACGATGTAGTGGGATTTCCAACAGAAACAGTTTATGGCTTGGGAGGCTCAGCAGTATGTGACGAGAGTGTTTGTGCTATTTTCCGTGCCAAAAACCGGCCTTCTGACAACCCTTTAATAGTACACGTCAGCTCTGTGGAGCAACTCAAGAGAAAGTTGCTTCCACTGTGGTATGAATTGCCAGAGATATACCAGGAATTGACTAAATTATTTTGGCCGGGGCCTTTGACAATCTTGCTTCCTATCCACGAGGGCAGTCTGATCTCAAAATTGGTGACTGCAAACCAAAACACGTTCGGTGTACGTATACCGCTGCATCCAGTAGCCCGGGCTATCATCGCCATTAGTGACACTCCACTTGCAGCCCCGTCTGCTAATGCATCCACGCGACCCAGCCCTACATTGGCGAGTCACGTATACCACGATCTCAAGGGTAAAATCCCGTACATTATAGATGGTGGAGCATGTGATGTCGGAGTGGAATCTACAGTTGTGGATGGGTTGGTTAACCCTCCTATGCTTTTGCGTCCAGGAGGTGTTTCCGTGGAAGAACTTAGGAAAGTCAAGGGCTGGTCTGAAGTTATACTAGGAAAGCTTACCGCTGGAAAAATGGAGTCTGTGAAAACTCCTGGAATGAAGTACAGACATTATTCTCCAACAGCAAAGGTAGTACTTTTTAAGAATTGCGCCAATGGAAAAACCGCAGTCGAAAATTACGTGAAAGCAAACAATATAAGCGCAGATACCAAGATTGCAATTTTAAGGTCAAGATTCTTCATGCAAGATATCATAGAACTGGCCGTTGACCGTTATTTGGGTTCTTCCGGGTCCGAGATTTCTCGAAATTTATTCAAGTTGTTGAGGGAGGTTGACGAGATGAATGTTGAACTCATTTTTGTAGAGGCAATAGATGAAGACAACGAAGGTTTAGCTGTCATGAACAGGTTGAAGAAGGCAGCGATGGAGACTGTTGATGGATGCACTTAACTTTTGTGATCTGCGCGTTTACTTATTTTATTTCCGGTTTAGTCAACTCATCTTAATACTGTTCCAGCTCCAAGGAAAAACTACTCAAGCTCTTTTCTAAAGTTTGTAAGCTTAGATATATGGTCACCAGTATACAGAAGGTGCTGACTGGAGAGTGTTGGATGTAGATAAATGTTCCACCCACGGACTTGTTACAATAGATCCGAAAAAGAATGGCGGAGTCGGTCACAGATGTTTTTTCTTTGAGCAGAAATTTTTAATCGTGTCAAATACTTCGAGCAGGAGCTGGTCGCAAATATGAGTGAAAATCCTTTTGATGAGAAGAATTTGGCTGCATCTGTTGCCCGTTCAAATACACCCTCATCCAAGTATTGCAGCTTACCTGTGAACGCTTTAATACAGGATTTTCAAGCGGACTTTAAAAATGGGCTTCTGAACAGCCAGGAAATTTCACAACGCAGGTCCATATACGGTGTTAATGAGCTCTCCAATGAAGAAGAGGAGAATATGGTCCTCAAGTTCATATCCAGCTTTTACGAAGATCCACTCATTTTGCTTTTGATTGGATCTGCAGTAATCAGTTTCTGGATGGGCAACACCGATGATGCGATTTCTATCACTTTAGCAATCACAATTGTTGTCACTGTTGGATTTGTCCAAGAGTACAGATCAGAAAAGTCTTTGGAGGCCCTTAACAAATTGGTTCCAGCAGAATGCAGATTAACTAGAAATGGGTCTACGTCCACTGTTTTGGCTCTGAGCTTAGTTCCTGGTGATTTGATTCATTTCAGCCAAGGTGACAGAATCCCTGCCGACCTTAGAATTGTACAAGCTGTACACTTATCGATCGACGAGAGTAATCTAACTGGAGAGAATGATCCTGTGCGAAAGAGCGCAGAGCCCATCGTGAAAGTTGAAGATATCCCTCCCATCACGTCCAGAAGCTCGATCGCTCACATGGGTACTTTAGTGCGCGATGGACACGGTACTGGTATTGTCATTGGAACGTCCACAAAAACTGAATTTGGTGCGGTTTTTGAAATGATGAGTGAGATTGAAAAGCCAAAGACTCCATTGCAGAACGCTATGGACAAGTTAGGCAAGGACTTATCTGTGTTCAGTTTCATTGTTATTGGTATAATATGTCTTATCGGAGTTCTCCAAGGACGCTCGTGGTTGGACATGTTTCAAATTTCTGTCTCGCTCGCAGTTGCCGCGATTCCAGAGGGTTTACCTATTATCGTTACAGTTACTTTGGCATTAGGTGTCTTGAGAATGGCCCGTCAAAAAGCTATCGTGAGAAGATTACCCAGTGTGGAGACTTTGGGAAGTGTTTCCGTTATCTGTTCGGACAAGACTGGTACGTTGACTCAGAATCACATGACTGTTACCAAGATGTGGACTACTGACATTCCAAATGGTGTGCACTTTTTGCAATTAGAGGATTTTGCAGACAACCACTACCATGCCACTCAGAAGAAGTATGATTTGACCAACAATACTGCTAAGATGCTAGAGGCTGCCCATATTTGTAACAACTCGAAATACTTCACCGAAAGTAAAAATTATGTCGGAAACCCCACTGATGTCGCCCTCTTAGAAGTTTTGGAGCACTTTGGATTGGTGGACACTAGAGAATCAAAGAAAAAGCTTTACGAGTTGCCATTTTCATCCACTAGAAAGTACATGGCAATCACAGTACACTCTGGTGACGTCAATAAACCGGAAACATTTGCCAAAGGTGCTACTGAAAAGATCTTGGGTTTGTCTTCTAAATACTTCGATGCAAATGGTGAAGCAAAGCCATTGAATGAGGAAGTACGCAAAACAATCCTCGAGAAGTCCAATGTTTTGGCCAGTGAAGGCTTGAGAGTTATCGCACTTGCAAGGAATAACAAAAAGATAAATGCGAGCAAGGAAGACGACGTGGTCGAGCCAACAGATTTGATCTTTTGTGGTTTAGTTGGTATGAATGACCCTCCCCGTCCTAATGTCAAGAAGTCAATTTCCCTGTTGATGAAGGGTGGCGTGCACGTTGTAATGATTACCGGAGACTCGTCAAATACCGCGATAAGTATTGCAAAGCAGATTGGCATTCCTATTATTGGACACAATGCCGTCATCACGGGTGACCAGATCGATAACATGAAGGAAGACGAGCTTGCCGCAGCCATTTCTAACGTTTCAATTTTTGCAAGAACTACTCCAGAACACAAAGTTTCCATTGTTAAGGCTTTCCAGAGGAGAGGCGACGTCGTTGCCATGACCGGTGATGGTGTCAACGATGCTCCTGCTTTGAAGTTGGCTGATATTGGTATTGCCATGGGTAAGAATGGAACCGATGTTGCCAAAGAAGCTGCTGATATGGTTTTGACAGATGACGACTTCTCGACCATTTTGAGCGCTATAAAAGAAGGAAAGGGTATCTTTTATAACATTCAAAACTTCATTACATTCCAGTTGTCGACTTCAATTGCTGCTTTGACTTTGATAGCATTGGCGACATTGTTTGGCTTGACTAACCCGTTAAACGCAATGCAAATTTTGTGGATCAATATATTAATGGATGGGCCACCAGCCCAATCACTCGGTGTTGAACCCGTGGATGAAGAGGTCATGGCGAAGCCTCCTAGAAAGCGCAATGCCAAGATTTTGACCCCGCAGCTCATCAAGAGAGTCTTGCAATCCGCGCTGATGATTATTATTGGAACCTTGTATATATTCATCAAGGAATCAACCGATAACGAAGTTACTGCAAGGGACACCACGATGACCTTTACTTGTTTTGTCCTTTTTGACATGTTCAACGCTTTGGCCTGCCGCCTGTACAGCAAATCGGTATTTGAGTTGGGTTCATCAAATCTGATGTTCAATTTTGCAGTCTTGGGGTCGTTACTAGGTCAATTATGTGCAATTTACGTCCCATTCTTTCAGGCTATTTTTCAAACGGAAGCATTATATTTCAGCGATTTGATTTACTTGACCTTCCTTTGCAGTAGCGTTATGATTGCAGACGAGATCAGAAAGTACCTTCTCAAACGCAGTAACATGATGACATTTAGCAATTACAACGTTTAGACATAATATTATTGATAAGATTTATCATCTCGGATTTAGGGTAGTAAAAATAAAGAAAATTCGTTCTGAATTCGTTTAAAAATACGATACAATTATCACCACTAAGATGGTGTTCAAATTCACAATAGACAACTGGTTGAACCGTTTCGTCTTCCCCCTGATCGTTCCAAAGCTTCCACGTTATGTGCGAAGATTCCTAGGCGGTCATTCTCCACCACCAAGAGCAGATTACTGGATATGGCTCGAGATCTTCGTAGCTAGTTTTATCGGAATTCTACTCTTGGAGGGCGTGTTCAGGAACAAAACAGTGTTCACTGCACACCATGCTCCAACCATTATTGCAAGTTATGGTGCGACTGCAATTCTATGCTTTAACGCGTCAAGTGTTCCTTTGGCACAACCCCGCAATATCTTGGTGGGGCACTTTTTGGCTGCTTTGTTAGGCGTTTGCATTGAGAAATTGTTCCTGTTGAGTGCAACTGGGAGGGACCACTACTGGATTGGTGGAGCACTCTCTGTGGGAATTGCGTCAACTGCTATGAGTGTGTTCAACTGTGTACACCCTCCTGCAGGTGCGTCCGCTTTACTCCCGTTCATCGATGCAAATATAAGAAAGATGAGTTGGTGGTTCTTGCCTGTGCAATTGGTGTCTTCGGTTTTGATCATTGCAGTTGCATGTATAACCGGGAATATCATTAGGAAGTATCCTATGTACTGGTGGACTCCTGCGCATGTTGGTATGGCCCCTCCCCCGCATGAGGAGCAAAAGTCAGAAGATTTGGGTGATAGGAAACTGGTAGACTTAACTTCAATTCGTATTACAGCGGATGCAATAGAGGTCCCGCCTCTGATTGATCTCACCGAAATTGATGTCGAATGGTTAGAAACCTTACAAAACAAGCTCACTCCGACTGTTTAATAGCTGTGGATCAGTACCACGTGAATCTATGTACATATACGGTGTCGTAAACAGTAATTCCATCATACACAGAATATGAAAGTATTATCATCGTGTCTCATTATTCAAGAGAAAAACCGGCGAGAATTGATCTCGTCTAAAGATACAACGCCTTTGAAACCTTTGTCTTCAAGCTTTTCATACATTTTCAATGCAACCATCTCTGTCGAAACAGGGGGTCTGACAAGTTTATTGAGCATGGAGATCTTGTCCCCGAGAACAGCTGTTTTCGTACCATACCCAAACTTAAGCGCTGTGGCAAGAGCATCTCTTGCGGTAAACTGACTTGCCAGAGCATCGAACATAAAACCTGGTCTCATGCAGATCGTTCTCAAGTTCTTTTTACAAGACAACTCAAACTCTGCCTCTCTTTTCGTAGTTATATATTCCGACGGAACCAAAGGAATCTGCTGGTCAGCCGAAATGTACACGAATGACGACTGTGATTGGTTTGCCCCTTTCCTTGCTTCGATATACGCATCCGCTAAAATTACTGCGGAATCCCTTTGAATTGCTGCATATGTCTGAAGTGGGTCTTTTGACATCGGATTGGAGCCCTTCAAAGAGTTCATCAATGACTGGAATTCATTCAATGCATTGAAGTTTGAGTTGATGCGTTTCTTATAAGACTGATTTTCGAAAAGTATACCAATTGAATGGACGACTGCGTCATGTTGTGCTACTTTACTCTTGTAGGAATCTGGATCAAAGATGTTTGCTGCCTCCCAGTTCACTTTGGAGGCCCATTGATCGCTCACACTTGGTCTTCCTGAGCGCGAGAAAGCAGTCACATTCCACCCCAACTTAACTCCTACCTCACAGAGCTTTTTGCCCAAGAATCCGTTACCTCCAAATACAGCAATGGAAGGCATTTAAAAATTTAAGTAGATTGTGCGTGGACCAAAAATAACGGCCTGTGAGTAGAGTGATCTTTTCTCACACATCATACGATCTACTGCTATAAGATCGCTATGTTAATGACCGCCTTGACATGTTTTCCTGAAAGCAGTCTGTATCATAGACCTTCCAGTGTACTTTCACAAAATGATCTCACAAGGGATCACAAGACATGACCAAATAAAAGAAAACAATGGCACTGTGAAACAAGCCAGCAAAAACAGGGTGGCGTAGTAATCAAACACCTAGTACCCTACCCTGAAACGCGCTCTTTGCACATTCCTGAAACGTCACTCTTTCGTGTACACATATTCTTGATTAGTCACGCAACACAGCCCATGCGCCACTCTACGATAACTTACCTAAGATGAAGTAAATATTTGCAGTAAGAGAACAAGAAAACGGTTGTTTGATGGAACATCCGATACTCTAGAATGTTGTTAATTAGTACTTTTGTTTTCAAATCTGATTTTGGTGCAAGTACATGTTTTGGTTACCCTTACTAGCCGACCTGAAAATTTTCGCGCAGATTAAAATTAGATTTAACTTCATAAAGAGGCAAAATTTTATATTTTCAACACCTTCCAACTCAAGACCATACACTCGTTAATACAAATGGAAAAGCTAAGGCTTGAAGAAACCGATGGTACCAGAAGGTACAGATCGAGAATATTTTACTGGGCTTGTGCCGTAATCAGCGCAATGGTGATGTTGTTTACTCTCCATGTCAGTGTGTTTTCTATGGGCCACTGCGCAGGCGCAAACACCCTGTTGGACCTCCAAACGCTGGCTGACAGCTACTCAGAGGATAACTCTGTTTTGGACGGTTTTTCTTGGGCTAATCAGCTTTATGGAGGTAGTCAAAAAGAAAACATCCAACTGAATTCACGCAAAAAGAGAGCAGACAACCCAAACAACACAACTTCGGCGTCAAACGCTTTCTCGGCTCAAAGCTCCATATTCATGAGTGCTTCTTCCACCGATAGCAGTACTACCGGTTTCTTTCCGCAGACGTCGCTGACTACAAGTCTGCTGTCATCGCCCAGTACAAGTAGCTCGTCTTCAACGAGCACTTCTTCTACAAGCACTTCCTCTACGAGCACTCCATCTTCAACAAGCTCATCTTCGTCTTCCGAAAGTACATCTCTGGAAAGCTCATCCTTGACTTCCACCAGCACTGATGTATCCACCTCTGATACCACGACCAGCAGCACTACAACTTCCTCACTGTCTTCTGATCAAGCACAGCCATCGTCTACTGCAGAGCTGAGTTCCCCGACCTCCTCTTCGACTGATCTGCTGTCAACCACGGAAGCTTCAACCACGGAGACTTCATCTACTAGGCTGCAGACAACCACGCGCTCGTCGTCGTCGTCGTCCCAACGTGTGACTGTTTTCTCTTCAGTGGATAACGGGAAAACAGTTATTGTCACTTCGACGCAGATCCTTTCCAGTGCCTCTGCACAGCCTTCTTCTAACAAGAACAGTAACAACAACAAGAGCGGTGGCTTATCGAAAACCAATCAAATTGTTGTCGGTGTTGTTGTAGGTGTTGGTGGCTCTATTTTGATTGCACTTATTGCCCTCTTATTCTACTTTAAGAAGAGATCAAACAACCAGTATGAAGGTTCTGGTGGATGGACCTTCTGGAGAAAGGGAGAAAAAACAAATGACGACTTCTTGAGTGGAGAACTCGGTGTTAGAGATAGAAATATTAACACGGGCTCTAATTTTTAATTGATATATGACCTCCGCAATAAATGAAACTTGGGTATTTCGTAGTGCGATCCGCACCATAAACGTGTATCGAATTCAAGTTGTGTGCTTCTTACTCGTAAGATAAAACCACATAACACGAGCACAATTGATATAATGAACTGATACACTTGTGAAGAAGTGACGCGAATTAGACCAAGAGCCCTTTCACATGGAGTTTTTCGTAAACACATTAAAACAATCCCGGCTCACAGGAACATTTCTAAGCAACGGGAAAAGTTCCATAATGAAATAGGTCCTTAGCCTTTTTACTTGAACTCTCTACAGAAGCCGATGACTTCTCGAGTATCCAAATTCAGCATCCTAACGAAATGAAATATCACCCATTTATAGTTACATAGATGTGATGCTCTGTGGTAACTCAAATGAAGTGCTAGGTCTTTTGCAAGGGGCAAATTGAGAGCGATTCTTTCTAAACTTTTCTACGCTAGAGTTGGCCTTGTGTACAATATTAATGGCTCCCAATTCCATACCATATTTAGCTGCCGGAAGGTTTCCCTTAGATGGCGAGGTGTGTAGTTAAGGTTGCGCAGAGCTCTTAATTGTAACTTAATTGTGCAGGACATTATGCAAAAAATGGATGTCCTCCATTCACATCCAGGAGTACACCAAACAGGAGACCAGCACAACGAAGGGGGTTCGTATCCTTGTGGAAGGTCTGTATGAAAAAGCACATGACCTCTAGTTATCTAGCATATACATACGAAAGGACCCGTGATGTACTTTTAAATCAACTGCTTGTAACATCACCATGCGAGCGCATCTCAAACGAAATCCCCCAAATATTCCCCAAGAGATTTGACTGTTCCTATGATTTTGAACCTTTTCCTTTTTTTGCTTAATCATCACCAGACCGTCGGTTGCTTTTCCATTGGTCTACCTTTAGAAAATGATGTGTTATCGCATTAACGAGGTTATATCATGTGAAAGCTCAAGATCCTGAGTCTTAGTTTTGTTACTAATTTGTCTGAGGCACTGTCCTGCTTGTTTGTATTTTTATAGGTATTTCCGGAGCTGACTCCCCTAAAACGTGAAAGAAGTATCTCTCTTAAAAAAGCCAATAATATTCCAGGGAAAGTAGCGGGTTTTAGCATACCACTCAAAGCTTATCTCAGAATACTGGTCTATATCCAAGACAATTCAAGAGCAAGGGAACATTATTGTACTATTTTAAAAAATATTTTGTGCCCATTAGCAAATCGGAATCACCAAACCAACTTGCCATCTTTCGCACGACCTTTGATAGGAGTGCAACCAAGAAGATAGACGAGTGTTTGCTCCAACGATTCCGGCTGCCTTATGATCTATACTTCCACTTCCTATAGACGCTATGCATATCACGCATGACCGACTCCATATCCCTTAGTAGATATTTCCCAGTGCTGCGTTGAAGACTGCACTCGGTCCGGTCCACATAGAACTTACGCAGTGGAAGGGCTACTACCACAAAGAAGTATTTGCTATTGAAATATATCAATGAGTGACTATGTTTTTTTCGCGAGGGGACCCAGGCATATTGGTGTTTGTGGTTAGGCAGAGTACACACCAGTGAATTGGACTGACATAAAAACGCTCGTAAACTAGAGGGCTTCTGAGACATGTTTATTTGTTTTGTCTCAAACAATATACACAAAACAAAGCTAATAATAATAGCCCAGAACCATGATTATTTTTTTTTTTACACAAATTGACTCAGTGCTCGCTATCCAATACCGCAAATAAAGGATGATTGAGAGGAAACCCATCCTCCATATTTTTTTTTTCCGCAGCAAATTTTGTTTATTATTGTCTCGCTTTCCCGAAAATGTAAGATTCATGGCTATATTTTTGCGACCATACTATTTATTCCTTAACAATTGAATAGTTCATCATAGAGAATAGACCAGAAGAAACACTTTAGTATGATAGGTATCTCAGATATCCTCAATCATAGCGATGATTCAGACTCAATGAGCAATCAGAACAGCATGCAGTGTACTCCGAGTTCTAGTGCCAACCTCTCTAGTACTGCTTCGTCTATATTCACATCAAATACACCAAGTGTGATGTCCAGAGATACGTCAGAGGCTAAGAGTTCTGATGAAGAGAATCAATATAAAGAGAAGAATAAGAACTTTCAGGACAGAGATCTCATTGATCCCTCCAATCGCCAAAGCCTTCGATTAAATACTTCCGGAAGTACGACATCAGAATTTTCGAAACATGAACCTGGAAATACATTACCAAGACCTAACTTGTCACACCCCAGGTACCAAGAAACACCAACAAATTTTTCACGAAACAGCCCGGCTTATTCATCTGCGACTTCTACGTCTTCGGCAGCATCGAGACTTTCAATGCAATCTGCAACTTCTACATCGTCCACATCAAGTATAAGCTCTTCACGAAATTACATTGACACGACAGAAAAGGTAGACAAACCACTGATAACAGAACCACCAAACTTTCTTTCGTTAATTCCTAGATCCAGGATTCCCAAGAAGTATCTCAGGGATAAGAAATTTGTGAAGTTAGCAATTCGGCGAAAGTCTGCCACGAAAAAGACGACAGGACTCAACACAAAACATGGTCACAAGCTGTTTCTTGAGCAAATGCAAAATTCACCGCCTTCTACAAATTCAAAGTTGCATGTCAAATCATTGGAAGCAGGTCTTAGAGTGAAATTGACGATGGCAAATAACATCTTAAGTTTGTACCACTCATTAATCCCTTTTACCAACAAGAAAGACATATATCCAATTTTCGCAGACACTGATCCTCGCGTTATTGAAAACATCTTCCCTGAAGACCTTGAGAACTCTCAAGAAATTCTTCGCCTGGGTTCGTTTCAAAAGTTTCCCAAGCGTCCCTTAATACTGAAATCTGTTAAACTTATTGATAACAACCTTGTTGACCTTAGTGGCTTTTCAAACAAGATATTACAATCATTCAATTTAGTCGAAGAAGAGAAGATGCCCAAAGGCCTCACCACATTCAATTCACTTGACACTGCAGTTCACACCTTGTTTGGAATTAAAGAATATTCTCTTATCAGAGTAACAAGGTCTACTTCTAACGATCATGATGGGTCTATTGTACTCAAGCTTGAAACTGCTCATAAAGGAGATTATAAGTTGATTGATGAAGAGGAGTTTTTGGAAGAGATGTTGTACAGCTTGGGAAACAAGGGAGACGCGCCTACCAACTTGTTCATCAAAAAAGTTGTAGCAAGGCCCAGGTACAAGTCTGACATGAAAATATACTTAGTTGAACGAAACTTCAATTGCTCACTTTATACAGATGAGCGTATGTTCGAGAGAGACTTATTCAATGGTGTCATTGACTTAAACTTCAAATATGTCACCACCGATTCAACTGATGGTGATGGGAGACCTCAATTGAAGAGGGTATTAGTGAAGAGCGACCGCGACATATTTGTAACTTTCCCTTGCGAGAAAATCATTGACGAATACCAAAGGCTACTTAAATTGGCTGATGTGGATGAAGGATCTGAGACTCGACCCGCTTTAGACCCCACACCCAATTCTTGCCCGACAATCAACTCAGCTCCGCAGAATAGCAACCTCAATTCAGGAGTTCTTCCCAAACTTAGTGTGGCTGAAAAAGGGTCATTGGGCCACACGAGGCCAAATTCACTTATGGATGGCGTGATTCAACTTCCACCCATCAGGAGCCCACCGCCTCCTTCGTCTTCACCTCTGTGTTCCCCGGGTTTCAAAGCAAACAAAACTCACCCTATTGATGAGCGCTGGATGCAGAGACCATGTTTTCAAGGCAGGAAACTGCAATCATTAAGCGAGCCGTATTATCCGTCTCTAACATCAACTCAAAACATTGCATTGAAGGCAGCTGTGTCTTCTGAAGATTTAAAGACTTTACGAAATGGCATAACGCCGAATGCACTGAGTACCGTGCATCAAAACTCTCCAAAATTTTCACAAAATACAACAAACTGCAACAGTCAACTGCATTAATATTGCAAGTCAAGTGCATGAGTTTATGACATACGTTAATAGAGTACTCGCCAAATTCAGCTACAATCAATACTATGAAGACTAAATGTAGATATGTACTATATGCCTACGGCCTATGAATTTGTTGATCCAGTCATTCGTTAAAATTGCTATATAAAACCCCACAAGACATGAGATTAGACACTCAAAGAAACATTCTCATTATTGATGTACTTCTCAAAAGGCTGCAACGCATGCGCAACGTCCTTCTTAACAAACTTCTCAGTTTGCTGTGGTGCTCTACCAACGAAGGTAGATGGGTCCAACAAAGAGTCCAATTCGCCCCAGATTGGCTTGAAGTACTCGGTGTTCTTGATTCTATCGATCAAGTCATTGTCACCACCCTCCTGCTTGACAACGGCACTAGCCTGGTGAGACAAAACTCTAATTTCTTCGTGACATTCCTGTCTGGATCCACCCTTCTCAACCATCGCCATGATGATGTTTTCAGTGGCCATGAATGGCAACTCGGCCATGATTCTTCTCTCTATGACCTTGGGATACACGACTAAACCACTGGTAATATTCAACATTGTAGACAACAAGATGTCAGCAGTCAAGAAAGCAGATGGAAGAGAAATTCTTCTGATGGCAGAGTCATCCAAAGTTCTCTCGAACCACTGCACAGAAGCAGTTTGTATGGCATCGTTCAACAAACCAGCCAAGTGTCTAGACAAAGAGCACACACGCTCACATCTCATAGGATTTCTCTTGTAGGCCATTGCAGAAGAACCAATCTGGGACTTCTCAAATGGCTCTTCCATCTCCTTCAAATTGGCCAACAATCTGACATCAGTAGCAAACTTGTGGGTAGTTGCACCAAGAGAGGCCAAAGGAGACAAGACATCGATGTCAATCTTTCTGGAGTAGGTTTGACCAGTACATGGGTAGACGTGCTCGAAGCCCAACAACTTGACAACGGTCTCGTCCAAGAGTTCGACCTTGTCGTGGTCACCATGGAATAAAGACAAGAACGAGCCCTGAGTACCAGTCGTACCCTTGACACCTCTCAAGCCCAAGTCGTTTCTGGCTCTAACCATGTTTCTCAAGTCCCACAACAACTCCTGAATCCACAAAGTGGCTCTTTTACCCACTGTGGTCAATTGAGCTGGTTGGAAGTGAGTCCAACCGAGCACTGGCAAATCCTTGTATTGCAAAGCAAACTTGCTCAATCTGTCGATGACATTGACCAACTTGGGGATCAAAACATCATAGGCGTCTCTCAAGAAGATCAAGTCAGCATTGTCCGTGACATAACACGAAGTTGCGCCCAAGTGGATAATACCAGCAGCACTTGGACAAGTCTTACCGAAAACATGGACATGAGCCATAACATCGTGTCTCACAATAGCCTCCTCCTTCGAAGCGGCCTCGATCTCTTCGTCAGTAATCTCCAAGTGAGCTGACATTTCTGCGATTGCCTCATCGGTAATCATTGGCAAACCAACCTGCTTCTCCGCGATGGCAAGGTTTAACCACAACTTTCTCCACGTGGAGAATCTGTTTCTCAACGAGAAAATCTTGGACATCTCATCGGAAGCATAACGCGAGGATAACGGTGTACTGTATTTGTCGTTGGACATTTTGATATTGGTGTGTGTAATTAAAAACGGGCAATTATTTGCAAACTAGACTTTATATAACACCTAACAATATATTTTCAAATTTGACTCTGGGCCCATCAAAAATTAACCCCATCGCATTAACTATTGCTCACGTAAGCAAGCAAACTGCCCACATGTATCTTAACTACTGACGTAAGCTGATCGGGGAAACTGCCCACAATACCGCATGGTTTAGGGTTTTCAGCATATGGAAACTCCCTTGCGATTGAGATACCATGAAAAGTTATATTGCGGGCTCAGGACCTGCCTAAACACGTAACTTTATGCTTCCAACTCTAGACTCACAGTTTCTTCAGCTCTCTTGATCCACAAATAAGGTGTATACGGCACCCTTGAACAAAGTATGAATCAAGCCTATTTTCATTTCTAAGTTGCGCAAGTTGTTGGCCAAGTCGTGTGCTGAATCGTTCTGTTGTTGCTTCGTGAGATTGCTAATCTCAAGGGAGAGCGTATTCAACTGTGAAACCAAAAGCTGGTACTGGTTGAGTAGCTGTGCTTCTATGGGCTTGAGCTGATTCGAGTTAGAGTAGTCCATAAGTAATTGTTTATTCTTGAAAGGGTTTTTTTGCCCTGAAGGGTGATGAGATTAGCCTAATAAGGTGCTACATCGAATTGTCGGAAACAGTAACAAACAGAGAAGAATAACTCCAGGAAATGAACACGATAACAAAACTGTAGAAACTTATCGGATTTGTTGGCTTCTGCACTTTATTCATTTCTGTCCATTCTCGATGACCGGTATATTGTGCAAGTTGAATTTTTAAAAGTTCGTTATAATCAACAGAACAAAGTTCGTTTCAATCAAGAAAACATGAGTGAGGTCCCCACCAACGCTACCGTTGAGCCGAAGTTTAGAAGAAAGAAACTTATAAAGAAGGGTGCAAACTCAAGTGCTTTGAAGCATAAGGCTTGGCTCGCTGGGCACGTTCTATCTTTTTCATGTGGGTTTATTTCAATTATTTGGTTGCTCCTAAGATTGCCAAACAAGTATTACCTTAATTCCATCGTTTACAGAATAGGGTTGCTTGGTGGAGTCATGTCGCTTTCAGCAACCTTTACCCACAAGTTTGGCTTCGAGTATAGACCCGCTCTTTCTACTTTGCTTGCTCATCAGAACTTCCAATACTTGGTTTTGGGTGTTGTTTGGATGTTGACTTTCAAGTCGGTTTTCAAGATTCTTCCGTATGTCTTGATTTCTTTTCTCCAATTGGCCCTGTACAAGAAAATTGATCTGTTGTTGAAGATTTCTAGCACGTTGGCAAGCATCATAGCGTACGATGAATTAATTCTTATCGTGTATTTGTTGCTCAGAACATTGTTTTTCCAGAATGCATCGGGTTATCAATTGGTAATCTTCTTGTGTTTCTACTGGTTGCGTATTCTTTACAATGAAGAAACCAGGAAGATGTTTGCGTTCTTAATTGAAGCTGTGGACGGTCCCATTTCAAAAACTAAGAACGAAAAGGTCTTGACCGTTTGGAAAAAAATCAAGGACTTTTTGAGTGGAAAGCAGCATGATGGCTCTGATTTTTGAGTATTCCACAAACTGTACAATAGTGTTTCTACTTATTTGAGGTTTTGATATTCCCCATGTAAGCATAACAATGTCGTCCATACCTAAATAGCCTAGGCGACATTATGTAATCTTTTTTTTTTGTTCAGGATCAGCAAATAAATATCCAGTGACTTTTAGTTGAGAGCTCCTCCTGAATGTCGCAACCAATCGTATACCAATTGGGCCACTTGCCCCTCAAAGATCATGTCTTCTCGCCTGACAGATCATTTTTGGCAGTGACTAAAGGTACTGAGGTTGAAATTTACAAGGTCAACGTGAACCAAATGAACAAAAAGCCCACCTTATTCGCCACTTTGAAAGAACATGACAAAACCGTTACCTCCGTTGATATTTCCCCTGATGGCAGCAAGATTTTGACCTGCTCTCAGGACAGAAACGCCTTGGTCTGGACCTTGGATCCATCAACCCAGCAGTATAAGCCAACATTGGTTTTGTTGAGAATCAGTAGAGCTGCAACTGTTTGCAAATGGTCGCCGTACGGAGACAAATTCGCTGTGGGATCGAGTGACAGAATCATTGCCGTTTGCTACTATGAAGAAGAAAACGACTGGTGGGTCTCCAAGCACTTGAAGAAGCCATTGAAGTCTACTATTACTTCATTGGATTGGCACCCGAACAACGTTTTGTTGGCATCCGGTTCTACCGATGGTCACTTGAGAGTCTTCAGTGCTTACATCAAGGGCCTCGACGCTAAGCCAGAACCAACCGCTTGGGGTTCTAAGTTGCCTTTCCAGACTTTATGCGGTGATTTTGTGAATGAGACCGGCAGTTGGATCCATTCGGTGGCGTTCAGCCCTAGTGGAAATGCACTCGCATATGTTTCTCACGACTCGACAATTGGTATCATTTACCCAGAAGGGGAAGGATTGCCACCAAGAGCTATCATCAGCGTTAAAACCAATTACTTGCCTTTCAAGAGTGTTGTATTCTTATCTGAAAACAAATTGATTGCTGGTGGTCACAACTGTAACTTGATCGTGTTTGAGGGTGACGAGAATGGATGGCAGGAGTCCTACAAGGTTGAAACACAAAGAGACTTGACCCAAGATTCTTCTGCAAACGCCCTTGAAGGTGATGATGAGGAGGAAATCTCCTCTCATCAAGCTTTGAATATGTTCAAGCAGATGGACTTGAAGGGTAGAGTCAAACCAAAGGTTTCTGCAACCAAGGCCTTGATCACTACCCACCAAAACACCATCTCCAACATTAGAATTTTCGACGAGTCCAGAGTATCCACCTCTGGTATTGACGGCAAAATTGTTATTTTTACTTTATAGTTTAGTGTCACAAGCGTCTGTTTAAGGGTGTAAATCTGTTTTCAACAGTGAATAGGAGTGTTTTTGGAACATTTACGTCGAATAGAACCTAAGTATATACCGTCGTCACAGATACTGCTGTGGGGGAAGTATTCTTACGAAAATTGGAGTTTTCGATGTATTGCATGCTATGTAGATTTCTTTCCTATGGTAAGATCCCTTCATATCGCATACGGAGATCACAGATTCTTCAGATATTGAGCTTGGTATATGGTTATCTTCAGGAATTTTTTGGTTCAGAAGCAGAACTGTAAAATTGTTTATCATCATAGAATCTGTCACTCCGTACACGTTATGCAAGGATCAAGTGAACACAAATGCAACGACGTCTCATTCAGTAATCTAAAATCAGAACATTTATCGAACCCTTTATTGTTAGTATGCTTAACATGAAAAGATCGAGTAGGTTTCGGTCAGATGGTGATGCATGTTTTATCCTTGGCTCAGGGGTCGCCGGACAGATGTTGTGTAAACAATCATCATAGAAATCTTCAGAAATCCAATACTTACTGGTATCGTTAGCCACAGCATTTAAATAACTGTGACTCCACCACTATCTCATGAAACCATTTCATAAACGAAGAATTCCTTAATATTTTTGTCCTGCATATACATCCTCAGTAAATGTAGTTACATCAATGTGTTTAATCATCAAGTTCGACGAGTTATAGTAGTGGCGTTCAGGTTTGTTCTGATTCTAGACTTACCAAATCAAACATCGTTACATTCGTTGTTCAACTGGTGAAGTCATGGTAGTTTGATTTTGATTTTTACTTTTTTTTTCAATTTTATATATACATCGTAAATCCGGGTAACATCGGTATTTCTCTTATGCTCCGCAGCCCCAGAGCCTCTTGTAATATGCAGTATTTATCTTCTCGGAGTAATGATACACCAAAACTGTTGACATACACAGAGATGTTGGTGTTTGTGAAAAACAGAGTGATATAGTTATTAGACAGCGCTCCATGGTAGAATTGTTTCGATAATTTGAAAACCCTCCCCATCCTTTTTGATGTGCACAAACCACTACATTGTCAGCCGGGTCATTGTGCCGAAATTCTAATTTGACTTCTCTTGCTTCCTATTGTTTTCACAAAATTTACGTTAGCATGACTAAAGGACCAGATGAAGAAGTGGAAGATTCGATTGGAGGTGAAAGCCCACAATCTGCTCTTAATGACATTCATCGCAAAGCCCAGTCTACTACAAATTTAAGGGGTCTCCGTGGTGAAGTCCACGATCACAGCGCTGCAAAGGTTCGGTCATCGTCAGCCTTTGGGATGCCCAGAAGAAAGCTTGACGAACAAGCCTCAGCTTACAAGCATGTAGATGCTCCCAATATTTCCAGACATCATTCCGTCTCTGTGAGCGATCTATTCAAGCCGCAGATGCATTCCACAAAACCAACGCCCTTTTTACATCAATTGTTCAACTCAAGGCTTCCCATAAATAACCCCCTGCAAACGGATTTATTACTATCCCCAAGTAGGAAAGGATCGGTCGTCGAGGCAGGGAGTATTTTAGACTTGGAAGATGCTCTGGCAAGGGTAAACCTTTTCAACTCTCTTCGGCCTGCAAAGTTAATTGGTACCTATCAAGGTTTATGCAATTGGTACGAATTCTATAGGGCTGACTACAAAAAGATTAGGAATAAGGACTTGAGGAGTTACTATGCTGAACAGAACTGTTTAATTGAAAGGTTCCAAGAGATTGACAACTTTTTGGATGCTGGCAAGGTGCACTATAATATGTTAAGCAATTATGGAGACCCTGGGTTTAACGGGTTGGAGGATGTGGAGGAGGAAGGAGAGTGTATCGAAGGTTTGCAACCCTTACAGCATAATGATTACGGATCTACAAGTATGAGAAATGGACCGAGTGATTCAACGGTTACATCCTACTCGCGTTTTTATGAAGTTCCTGGCAATGTCAGTAACGAGGGCGCTCACTTCTTGGGGTACAATGAAGAAGAAGTAGGCATACAAGTCAGGTTCGCCATCATGGTGAACTTTTTCATCAACTTCCTCCTTTTGGATGGTAAAGTGATCGTTTCGCTCTTGACAAACTCGATTTCGGTGGTTGCATCTTTGGTAGACTCTGTTCTCGATTTCTTGTCCACGTTCATCATTTTCATTTCGAACAAGTTGTCCAACCAAAAGAACTGGAAGGTAGAACACAGCTATCCCGTCGGCAGATCTAGACTTGAACCTCTAGGAGTGCTTGTCTTTTCAATCATCATAATCATATCCTTTTTCCAGGTGGGACTAGAGTCTTTCAAAAGACTCTTTTTGAGTTCAGCTGAAGATAGACACACCGTGCAAATAGGACTTGATGCAGTAGCGATTATGTTGATTACGATATTCGCAAAGGTAGGCTGCTGGATTTGGTGTGTCAAAAGTCCTTCCAGTTCTGTACAAGCACTTGCTCAAGATGCAATGACAGATATAGTGTTCAATTCCGTCTCATTATTGATGCCTACTATAGGGTTCTATTTCGACATATGGTGGTTTGATCCATTTGGCGCCCTTCTTTTGTCTGTGTACATTATTGCTTCTTGGTGTAATACAGCCTTTGAACACATTGACAACTTGACTGGTGCAGTTGCAGATCCCGTCGAGTACAAAGTAATCCTCTATTTGGCATACAGATTTGCCGAGTCTATCAAGCTGATTACAAGCTTGAAGGTATACCATGTTGGGGATACAGTCAACGTTGAAATAGATATCGTTTTTGCAGCAAAAGAGTTCAATTTGTCTTTCAAAGACTGCCATGATATTGCAGAAGCGTTGCAATATTCTATAGAAACATTGCCTTTCGTGGAACGTGCTTTTGTTCACATAGACTACATGGAAGGCAATTTTAAGGGGCATTTAAAATAGCCCTCTTAGCTATCTAAACAAGTACAGTAATCAATCTGAACTCAACTTGCGATTAACATTATCACTCTGATACTGTTGCTGATGTAAAGGAAAGTTGCGGCTTAGAGCCAACTGCAAACCATCCCTGTATGCCAACAAAATGTCTTTAGGGTTATCCTCCAAAATTATGGTAAGCCGCGCAATCAACTGTGCGATGGCACCTATTATGGTGTCGATGATTTTATGGTTAGTATTTGCAGCAGCCAGATTGAATTTTGTTAAAAGTGCTTTGGAAACATCAAGCAAACGAAGTAACAGGAGCAATATGATTCCACAAAAGTAGAAGCAAAAATGAAGCTGATCCGAAAGAAAGGCAAAATAAGAGTCACTTTCTATTGAATTGGCAACTTTTAATGCTTCGTGTGCGTGTCGTATCATACGGAAAAGAGAGGATTCATCGCAATTGCTTAAAATGGCCTCTAAGTCATCCTGTTCGTAGATACTTATAGGCTCAGGCTTATCTCCACGGATCAACGTGTTTTTGAAGTAATTGAAATTGTAATCAATGAGCAAGGAGCATACGTGGTAGTTGAGCTCCACGAATTGGATGGCGGGCTGGTTGATGAGGTATTCCCACTGATCGTACCAATCACTAATTTCCTTCTGGACCAGTCTGAAGCCAGCTTCGCAGTCTTCCATCGTGCGTGTTTCATTGAGATTTAAGTGGATATAGTTGTATGTGATCAACAAAATACCGATTTCGCTGACCATACGCCCATCAAAGTTGGTTGCGCTAGGGAGGTTGAGCGTTGCTGTACAGTAGTTGATGCGAATCTCGTCCACTGTGCACATTCTACCCGAAAAAACACAATTGATCAAGTGCACTAAGCATAGATGGTTGTAGATCCTGAAAGTCGTTAACTGTTGATTTTCATCACTCAAGTTGTCAAAAAGAATCGAAACTGAAAAGTCCTGCGACTCAGTCTTTGGCTCACTGGACATCATGCTCCCAAACGTCGATTTACTAATACATGTCGTAAGACCAACTGACGAAAGGAACCATGCATCCAAGGTGACCGTACCAAGATCCACGCCATCTTCAAAGGCCTCATCGATATCGCATACTTCCCTGACCATATATGTTAAGGATAGAGAATAAATCGAGAGTACAACGATAGACTGTAAAAACTCGATATTCCCCAACATAGAATCTTGACATATTGTGCTTTTGAGCAAGGCATTGTTAAGATCCCTCACTAATTGCCGAACCAACTTCATATATAGAATTTGGTTCTCCTTATCTCCCATCAGAAAACGTAGTGAAATACAGCAGCATGTAGAAAGTAGTAAGGATGAGCGGCCCCGGATCTGGTCAACAAGAACGGGTGTTGGAAGTTCCAGTGGAAACAGTACCCAACGGCCAAAATTTCTCCTGAAATCGTCTAGCAATTCTACCACTCGGGAATACGAAATGATCCCTCTACCAATGATATCGTCATTGAAAGCCAGTTGCTGCTGTTTGGTACTGGGTTTAAGTAGCCTTGCTATAGGAACAATAGGTTTGGCTATCGCGTGCTGGCTAACAATGGCGAAGGGCGAGGTGTTGTGAGATTTGATCGGGTCAATGATCGTGGGAAGATCCTCATGGTTGTCACTGACGGATATACCACTCACATTGTACGTTTGGGGCTCAACTTTCTCCGTATTGGCCAATCCAGAAGTCTTCAAAATATCCAAAACTTCACTGATACCTCTCATGACTGCATTAAGCTTATCGCCGTCGCTGGTTGTGTTCAGCAAAGGAATGTTTTGGCCCAGGGAATTCTTAAACGAGCACTCCGTTTTAACAAAGGTGCACCGCAAGCATGAATCGGGATTTTCCGGGGACCTAAAGCATCTTGTTTTTTGCTTTCGGCAGAGTGCACAAGCCTGTAAGGTCCTGGAAGCCTGGCCAATAGTACGCCTTGATGGCACTTTGTCACCTTGGGACTTTGAAACTCGTCTTTTTTTGACGCCTTTACCTTGATCTTCGTCTGTCGCATCATTGGGCATCGACATTGTGTTTTCCAACTACAACAAGCCGGAAGTGAAAGGGGTGTTATATTGTCGGCGACTTATGAAATCCGTACCCTGATTACTATATTTTTCATCAGTGATTCTACTATTTTGATCGTTATCTCCTAAAATATTTTTCTCTTGACTTTGTCCTTATCTGCTAAAACCGAGATGCTAACGATTTTCACCCCGTGATTCTTCACCGTCAAATGGCTCGGATCAAGAATCCCTTCGTACTCTATCATTCCGGAAGATCCATCACGACCTTTGATCCTCATCGTCCCAGTAAAACGGACCTGGTAGTTATTCTTGTGTGCATTTACGCTATGAATTTCATTCACAGGAACAGCCTCTATATGGTTAATGACCTGTTTTTTTACGGACTTCCCGATTGACTCCGTGTCAATTGGCTTGACCCACCAGTCTGAGTATCGGAGAGATTTATCTCGATATGAGATCTTCACCCCGGATATTGACGGGCATGTTGTCTCTAGCCAGATCAGGAACTTTTCAATCTGGGGCTCCACATTTAAAGGGAGCCCATAGTCTTCTCTGACGGCAGCATTTGCGGCCAATTTCTCTAGTACTTTGATTTTGACGTTGATTTCCTGATATTCCTGGAGGTCTAGGGGTTGATTTTGGAAGTGGGTCCACATGTCGTTATCGAAATACTTGAGTCCTCCTGGAAAGGCATACTTATTGCGTGAGAGCCAATTCGAATTGAACCAGAGGGGAAGAAACACATGCGCGCCCAGAGGGTCATCTTTATGGCTGTAAAGTTGGACAATAGCGTAGAAAGCCATTGTTAATGACGTGGATGCGGCTATAGCTAAGGCCACAGCGCGAAAACGCGGTCTTTTTGGCTTGATTTCGGTAGTAACGAATGGTCGCCTTTGGGCTAATTGCCTGCTTGAGGCTCGGCTGTACCTTTGAAATGTTTGGGTGGTTATTTGGGCATTGAAAGTTGGTCGTAAGCGTAAGTGGCGTAACATGAGTAAGTGCTTCCTTTTTTTAATGTAAGTTTTGCTTCATAACGAGAACATATTTAACCTTTTCCTCGATTGACTTCGTCACCCATTTGATAGATTTGACGTCTATATGTTCAGAATCTGCAGTACAAGATAACTGTAAGGTAAAGTAAGGTAGTAGTTGAGATAATTAAATTGGAGTATAGTACTATAATAAACGAAATGAATATACACTATTCATGGTTAGATAGTAACATAGTACAGTATTTATATCACCGAGCAGTATCACGTAGTACCATATTTATAATACACCATCACGTAGCCCAAAACTTATAACACAACATTATCACATAATACAGTACTTATCACACACACACCACATAGTACAGTACTTATAATACATAGTAGCTATATAATACAAAACATACAATACATATCACCATAAGTCTCATTCGTCATCATAATTCTTGTCATTAATCAAAAGTAGACCAGTCTATGGTCTTTGAGTCCAAGGTTTCAATGTAATTTAACATCTCCATTTCAATTCTCTCTTGTTCTTTCGTACGCTTCGAGTCGCTCTCACCCTTTCGAGTTGGTTCGCGACAATTATCGTGCGCCAGATTTTGCGAACCTTCATTATGTCTTTGTCTCTGAGTAAAAGTATCATTAGACTTGCGAATATTTCTATCCCTCAATTTGTGATCTCTGTCTTTCAATTTGTGATCTCTGCCTTTCAATTTGTGATCTCCGTCTTTCAATTTGTGATCTCTGTCCTTCAATTTATGATCTCTGTCATTATATATATGACCTCTGTCCTTCAGTTTATGGCCTTCTCTATGCTTATGATCTCCCCTGCTTCTAAACGTGCTTGACGTCATTTCTTTTCCACTATTGTTCAATGTAATCATACCAAGTCTGGCTGCAAGTACATTGTCTTCAAGAGAAATGGAAGAGTTGGGCTCATCGCTTACATTTTCATCATCGGACGTTGCCTGTTGCCCATTAGCTTCGTGAGAATTCCCGCTTCCCCCAGAAAGGCGTTCCAAAAGTGGGTTTGGAGCAGCCTTTGGCGGAATCTCTTCGGATTTTCCGTGTTTCTTCCGGGTTTTCTTAGGAGGGCATTTCTCAGCTGGGGTCGAAATTTCCAGGGAAGGTGCATCCGCCCACTTGCTCACAAGTGGCTGGTTCTTTGATACAGTGATGGGCTTCGACCATTTGTCAGCAGTATCCTTTTGCACACTGACCTCTTCTTGAGAAGACTTCATAGAGTCACATTTACTCTCAGAAGGCTGGTTCACAATAGGCTTCGACCTATCATCAGCTTTGCTTTTCTTTGCACTGTCCTGTTCAAGAGCAGCCTTCACCAATGAGGTGTCATCTGCCCACTTGGACGCTAAGCCAGGCATCTTCTTGTAATTTGTAGAGACTGTAAATGAAATTAATCCTGTACGAAAAAGGTGCTACAGTGGGCATTGGAAGGCAACGTGCTTGATAAACTAAGCCAATGATTTTATTTCAGCTTCATAATGCTTTCAGACTTCGTTATGAGTTTAGACTTCGTTATTGATCACCCCACGACGTATATTTCCCCAACATCTTCATCATGTGTTTCAAATTATATAATCCCCTGAAACACATGATGTCCGATCAAGGACTCACACAAATATATTGCTCTCGACTTGAAAAAAAAAAGGATATCATTCTCCCGAACCTATTCGATTATGTCCTCAACTCCAGACTTCAAATTATCCTCTGAATTGCCAGCATGGAAGACCTTGGAAAGCACCTACAAGAGCGTGGGTGAAAACTTCAAGGTCACCGAAGCTTTCAAGGAGGATCCAGACAGATACGCCAAGTACTCGAAGACTTTCACCAACTTCGATGACTCCAAGATCTTGTTTGATTTCTCAAAGAACTTGGTCAATGACCAGATCTTGAAGGAATTGATCCAATTGGCCAAGGAGACCGGTGTGGAAAAGTTGAGAGACGCCATGTTTGCTGGTGAAAAAATCAACACCACTGAAGGCAGGGCTGTGTATCACGCCGCATTGAGAAACAGAGCCATGAAGCCAATGAAGGTTGACGGTAAGGACACTGCTCCTGAGGTTGACGAGGTTTTGCAACACATGAAGGAGTTCTCTGAACAGGTCAGATCCGGTGAGTGGACAGGTTACACTGGTAAGGCTATTACCGATGTGGTTAACATCGGTATCGGAGGCTCAGACTTGGGCCCAGTCATGGTTACCGAAGCTTTGAAGGCCTACGCCAAGCCAGGTTTGAATGTCCACTTCGTGTCCAACATTGATGGTACTCACATTGCTGAGACGGTCAAGAACTTGAATGCGGAGACCACCCTCTTCTTGATCGCTTCCAAGACCTTCACCACCGCTGAGACCATCACCAACTCCAAGTCGGCCAAGAAGTGGTTCTTGGAACAGGCCAAGGACGAGGCCCACGTCGCCAAGCATTTCGCTGCCTTGTCCACTAACGCGGAGGAGGTTGCCAAGTTCGGTATTGATACCAAGAACATGTTCGGTTTTGAGAACTGGGTCGGTGGCCGTTACTCTGTTTGGTCTGCCATTGGCTTGTCTGTGGCCATCTACATTGGTTTCGACAACTTCAACAACTTCTTGAAGGGTGCCGAGGCTGTCGACAAGCACTTCCTCGAGACCCCATTGGAGGACAACATCCCTGTTTTGGGTGGTTTGTTGAGCGTTTGGTACAACAACTTCTTCGGCGCTCAGACCCACTTGGTTGCGCCTTTCGACCAATACTTGCACAGATTCCCAGCTTACTTGCAGCAGTTGTCTATGGAGTCCAACGGTAAGTCCGTCACCAGAGGCAATGTTTTCACAAACTACCAGACTGGTACCATCTTGTTTGGTGAGCCAGCCACAAATGCTCAGCACTCATTCTTCCAGTTAGTGCACCAGGGTACGAAGTTGATCCCAGCCGACTTCATTCTTGCTGCTCAATCTCAGAACCCAATTGAGGACAACTTGCACCAGAAGATGTTGGCTTCTAACTTCTTTGCTCAGTCTGAGGCTCTCATGGTGGGCAAGGATGAGGAGCAGGTGAAGAGGGAAGGTGCTACTGGTGACTTGGTTCCTCACAAGGTCTTTTCGGGTAACAGACCAACCACCTCTATCTTGGCTCAAAAGATAACCCCTGCTGCCTTGGGTTCTTTGATTGCCTACTACGAACACGTCACCTTTGTTGAGGGTGCTGTGTGGAACATTAACTCGTTCGACCAGTGGGGTGTTGAGTTAGGTAAGGTGTTAGCCAAGGTCATTGGCAAGGAATTGGACGACAGCTCCAAGATCGACTCCCACGACCCATCCACCAATGGTTTGATCAACCAGTTCAAACAGTGGTCTTGAAGGCTTGCTGGCACCCACGCTATTCTGGGTGTCAATCCCAAGTTATGAGCTAATTAGCGTAGTGTAGGAACTCAATAAAAGTGTAATTTTGCAACCTAAACTTTTTGTGTGGACTGGAGCTTTTTTCAGATGAGTTAGAACAAATAACTTCATCACAATCACACATGTCGGATTCCGAAGAACCTCAACTCGAGCAGTATGACTTTGAAGGTGAAGACCTCGACAACCCTTTAAGGGTTGTGATAGTTGTGAACTCCCCCCTGAACCCTGATGGTGAGATGGAGGAGCGACTTTTAGACAGCATTCAGAGTTTTGAGGACATGAACAATTTCTTTGACTCCTTCGATGAGAAGATCGCCATCCCAAACACCGGTCACATCAAATATGAGGTGGGGAGTGATGGCTTGGTTCTTGTTGTGGTAGACAACATCGAGTTGAGAGACAAGGCATTGCTTTTCATGGACGATTACAGATCTAATAAGACTTCGAAGGAGAGCGACAAGAGTGAACTGAAAAGAACAAAGACTGAATAGAGTACAATATGCTGACGGCACCTACTCTGCGGGACGAATCTGGGGCTCCTTTTGCATCAATAGAATAGAAAAGAACTTATACACATACAATGAGAATACAGAAGGATTCAAATCATACAATCCTAAAACATACACAATCAACCCTATGATATTAACACATTATTATAGGATTGTATAAGCATACCCTATCTGTAAGCCTACATAGAATAACTCTATAATCCTCAACCTATCCCTGAATTCCTATAGCCACAACTCTCTCACAATGTTATGTTTCTTAACGCTCTACCTAATCAAATTGATTTTCGTTTCAAAAATATCCTTTGAAATTATACCAACATGTCCGACTGGAGAAGAATTGACATTGACGCATACGAGCCTGAAAACCATTTATCCAAGGAGGGCTTGGTTCCTGAATTGCCTGAAACTACATATGAACAAGTCGAGGCCATATCAAGACAAGCAAGGACTGCATTGTCTTCCGGTCAATTTCAGCAAGCATTACAATTGACATTGGAAGACCCACCATACGTTGCAGATGAGAGAACCAAGGATTTGCACGCGGCAACCGTCTTCGAAGTGTTGTGCTCCATTAAGAACAATCACAGTCTCAGCGATTTGTCCAAGTTTGTACTGCTGTTGACCACTCAGCAACAAGACAATTTAATCAAATATTTGTACAAGATCATGGCCACGAGTTACGGTGCCAAACAGGGTGGATTAATGTTGAGCTGGTACGAAAAGACGGTGGAAGTCACAGGATTAGGCCCGATTGTCCGCTTCACATCAGACCGCAGGACTGTCTAATCTGTATAGTTAGAAATATCAAAGGAGTGGAAACGAGGAATTATGTGTAAAGTGATTTGACCACAAGCTTAGCTTGACTTTATCTGACTCTATTGCCCCGGTGATTCCCACTTTCAAGTCATACCAAAAAGATGACTTGAACTTTCTTTTAACAGTTAGTCACAAAGTGGGCTTGGACCGGAATGTACGGTGTCCATCTCCATATGTCTATCCCAAACACAAAGTAAGCCACATGAGGTGACGCATAGTCATACAGACACAGTAGATTTGAGATGCCATGATGACACAGTAAGATATTTGAGGTGATGTGATAGCAGGGCCGTGTGTATAGTGATAAGGTGCTATGACAGCCATGAAATCATATGACAGTGCTATACTACAATGCCATATGATAGTGCCATCTTACAGTGCCATCTTACAGTACCCTGAGACCGAGATACTACATATGTAGCCCAGCCAAAGTAGTTACGAAGTTGCCTAAAATTACCGCTCCTTGTCTTACAACTTCCTTTTTTGTATAATGACGAGGACGGCTGTGATGTTTTATGCAGTGCCAGGGATCACTACGAAATGTCCATAAGGCAATACTACAAACTTTTGCTACGCTACTTTTGACCGTCGTCAATTCCCGGCCGAAAATACACTTCCGTTTAGCCCCTCTGCATAATATAGGCTTTAGCTGCGAAAAGGGCGGCGGGGTGACCAGCAGCTGAGTAGTTCAAAACACCAACTTTCAACTATTCTCACACTTAGTAATGTGGGTGATTACGAAGTTTGGCAGAATATAGATGATCTAGAGCGGAGTTAATGACATGAACACGGATATAAAAAACAATTATATTATGACCAGAGTTCACTCTCATTATCCGAAGCCTGTAGTGGGTACAAGCTCATGATTCCCAAAAGCCTATACCAGGCACAAGCTCCTGATTCCCTCCTATTGGCATTGTGAGCGCATATAACTTTTCTTTTTGTTACCACTAATTTCGTGTTTTCTTTTGTGAGTGGAAAACTTTTTCACAGCCAGTAACCTACAAAGCTGATCGACTGGGCTTTTTTTTCTTCAAGTGATTGCACTCATAAACACCTGTAACTTCCAGGTGCTTTTTATTGACTTTTCCAACGGCGCCCTTTAGCTCCACTTACTAGCTATAACCTGTTACACTAAGATATTAGTGACTTGATTATACTAGGCTCTCAGGGGATCAAAAGGAACAACAAAACAACGACAAACACTAGCCTTTGTAATCACAAGTTTCTTCCTAAAGGAGCTTTGCTTACTACTACTGTGAAGTCGTTTTTGGTCATTTCAGAGTACCCGTTACTCTCAACTGTCCTTGCTTGTTGAGTTTCAAGTTAAAACCAGTCATACAACGGTCCTTCTTGTTTTTGAAGGTAATACATTTGTGTTCCATTTGTATTGATCACCGTTTGTCTTGCCAAAGCGCACTTTGAAGTCTACAAACACCATCCGTGGACACATTAAGCGACCTTTTAACTAAGTCATCGCATACTTTTTGAATTGCTTACACTTTAAGTGATACCACTTATTGCTAGAAATGTACCAACCTCAAAACCACTACTACCACAATTTGGGTGTTGCTGGGCACAGAGCCTCCAACAGTTACTCTCAGCCCTTCCAAAACAGACCATACTACGCAGGCTATCACCAACCCGTTTACAATCAAGTTTTGCCCCCTGCGAACAAACACCAACCTCAATATCGCCACCAACCTCCTACAGCAATCCACAACCAGGTTGCCAACTACCCCCATGCTCAACAAAACCAAACTGTAAATGGCGGCATCAATCCTGTTCTTCAATATGACTTGAACAACATGTCTTCTTTTTTGAGTTGGTGTGCCTTTGGCATGTTGAAACAGTCTAAAAATCCATCTGCAGATTTTGAAAGCTTGGTTGTGTCTGTTTTATTTGCTACTAGGTTGCCCAACTCTACAATCATTATTGCCTTGGAGTACATGAACCAGCGCTTTTCCTCCAATGAAGACATTACCTCTCAGAACTTGACTGAACTGGAAATCTTCATTTACTTGGTGGTAGCTCTTGTGCTCGCCAACAAGTTTAATGATGACAACACCTTCACTAATAAGTCTTGGTGTGGAGCAACAGGCTTGGACTTATCTACATTGAACAGCTTTGAGAAGAGCTGGTTGGAAGAGTGCAAATGGAGCTTGAACGTTGTCAACTTTGAAGCAAACATCCTCACGTTAGAACAGTGCTGGAAAACCTGGTTGGAGAAGTACGACAGGACCAACTCTACAGAAACTCACGAAAAGTGTTACTCTACTTTCGAGGAGCCTGTCACATCGCCATCAACCGCGTACACTTACCCAGCGTCTTCCCCAATTCCACATTCTTACCATGTTGGGCAAGCATTTGTTCCGTCTTACTATCCAGTGAACAGCATTCCCTCCTCACCGGTACTCGGAAGGAGCCTTGGGGCTCAATACCACCACTCTTCCCCATCGATGTCCCCATCACCACTATCTACCGACAACAGTGCTCACTGGAGAAAGACTGTGCACAGAGCAAGCTCGAGTATTTGGAGCCACTCGGCATCAAATACTTACTACCAGCCTGCTCCTCCACCACAGTCCAACTTTACTGCTTTTGCAAATGACCCCAACTATCAATTTGTAAATGCTGAGAGCCTGTACGTGCCTTTCCATCCTAGACAACCCCTCGGAAATCATGGCTACCCTCCTCACTTGGGCTTTCACATGGCTCCACAACACATGCCCCACACTCAGTCACCATACCACACCTCACCATTCCACGGTTACAATGCTGCAATATGCTAGTTCCTTGTGAACAAAAATATTTATTTGTTTTGCTAAAATTTAAACTTCAAAAAAAATTAATTGGGAGCACTCAAACTCATTGGCTTCCGCAGGATGTTGCGCTAAAGGCTAACTGTGTGCAATGCGTTTGCTTGCTCCGATTAAACGTCAAAAAAATATTGAAAATTGAAAAAAAAAGGGTTGATCAGCATGATTTCGCATGATAATCCCACTTGATTTTATACGGTACTACAAACTGCTCCTCATTGCATGTCCGACTGAAGAGTTTTTTAGATTTTTTTATACTTTTATAGAATCGAGACTTTAATGAGACCGTTAACCTTTTCCTGCGTAGCTTTATGCTTCTTTGAACTCGGTTTCCTCTTCATCGTCTTCATCCTCCTCATTGATAGCTCCCTCTTCCTCAGCCAACTTTTCAGCAGCTTTCGTAAAGTCAATGACCTTTCCTCTGGTTCTTCTGCCTGAGGTGATGATGTTTGCTTGATCGATCTCCAACAAGTCGTCGTCTTCATCATCAACTTCGTCCTCCTTGTCATCATCCTCTCCATCATCATCTTCATCGTCGTCTTCCGCGTTCTTCTTAGCCTCCAGAGGAACATCATCGTCGTACTGTCTTCTTCTTCTTTTCTTGTTTGGCTTGGCCTCCGACTCCTCTGCAGTTCTCTTTACTGTCACTTTCTCTTCATCTTTTAAAACAACCTCCTCTTCCTTCTCAATTTCTTTCTCAGGCTGAGCAGCAACTTCTTCTTTTTCAACTGACATGGTTTAGTTGTTTTAAAAAGTACTCCTAGAAATTAAGAAACAAAAAATTGTTCAGACTGAAAAAGGATACAAATATGGTACGTACAGATGGGGTTCACTCTTTGATCTACATACTAACATGATTCAGTCGATTCTGGTCACCAGTAAGACGCGCATGTCGGACTTGATAAATTACCGACTCAAGGTGTTGACGATCGACAACAGGTATTTCATAGGGACTTTGCTTGCTTTTGACAAGCACTTCAACTTGGTATTAGCAGACACAGAGGAGTCGAAGCCTACAAAGAAATCCTTAAATGAGCTCAAGAAGACGGGAGAGGGTAAACCAGATTTCGATAAAAGGCCGCTCGGGTTGGTTATTTTGCGAGGAGAACAAATAGTCAGCCTTAGTATTGAATCTGCCCCTACCACAACTTTGCAAAAGAGAATCGGCCTAGAAAAGGGCAAGGGTATCGCCAGGCCTCTTAAAGGTCCCACTGGTACTAAAGGAAAACCCGGAAATGTACTTAGGGGGCCTACTTTAAAGTCATAATTATACTGTTGCATTATAGAATCTGTTTACAATGTCATTCACACGAGAAATACATAATCGTAGCCCTCCGTATACAAGAACACTTCGGCAAGTGAGCCAATTAAATACATAATAAGACCAAGAAGTAAAATGTATGGTGAGAAGATGTCTAGCAACAGTTAGAGTTGTTCTTGCTCCTCTTCTCCTGTGGAGCTGGCGTCAATGTGATCGTCGGACCTCCTGTGGAAGGTTTGTGTGAGTTAGAGTCCTTAGTGTCTAGCTGGTGCTTGCTGATCATCTCATAGATGTTTTTTAAGAGCTGGTGGAAAGACAAATCAACATTATCCGCAGACAAGGCAGAAGCCTCCGTAAACAACAAGTTGTTTTCGCTAGCAAAGTTCTTGGCTTCATCAGTAGGAACAGCTCTCAAGTGATCCAAATCAGATTTGTTGCCAACTAGTTCGATGATAATGTTGGCATCAGCGTGATCTTTCAATTCTTTTAACCAGCGGGAAACCGACTCATAACTCTCTGTCTTTGTTATGTCATACACGATAAGCGCACCTAATGCACCTCTGTAATAAGCACTGGTGATAGCACGGTATCTTTCCTGTCCGGCAGTGTCCCAGATTTGCGCTTTGACTCTCTTGCCGTCAACTTCAACTGTTCTTGTAGCAAACTCCACTCCAATAGTCGAACGGGATTCTAAGTTGAACTCGTCTCTGGTGAAACGTGATAACAAGTTGGACTTACCAACTCCAGAGTCTCCGATCAAAACGATCTTGTATAAGTACTCATAATCGTACGAGTAGTCATCTGTCTTCTCTGTCATTCTGATTCAACGTAAAAAGGAGGAAAAAATATTGTTTTGATACCACTTTTTTTTTCTTCTAGGTTGTCCAGATCGCTGAAAACTAGAGTGTGGTATTTTGTACGCGTCACAACTACCTGACATTCGCTTAAATGAATTACATACGTGGTGAGGCTAATGTTACATAAAAGTAAAAATGTCTAAAGTGGTCATACGTTTTGCGCGTATCTTACATAAGGTAATCAGAAGTGTAGAATCCAGCTGATGATAACTCTTCGGTATTCATAATATCCAGGAAACACTCATCATCATATTCAACTTCATCTTCCAGATCGTCGTCCTCAAAATCCTCCTCATCCTGGATTGATGAGGTTCTCGATCTCACATCATTAATACATGGTTCAGTCATGTCATCGCCAACTATTGGATAATGGATTCTTTCAATTTTTGTCAATAAGAATCTTTTAATGGGGGTTTCCTTGTAATTTGTCACTTCCATAAAAGCCTTCCTAGCACCACCGATATCTGTGATGCTTTTTATCCACCGGGGAATGTCTGAAATGTTTGTGAAGGCTTTGTATCGATCGTCGTATACTATCAACCTGTACAATATTGAAAGCCGCTTCTGAAAGAAACTAGTCAACCGTATCCCATAGTTGCAAATCTTCCTTAGCCTTTCATCTTGCTGAATTACCAGATCGTTATGAATGCAACTCACCAAGTGATTCAATTCCTGAATCACATCAGACATCAAGGGGCTGTCAAAGTCTCTTAAAAAGAAAAATTTGATTTGTGGGAACACAGCGAACATTGCCTTACTCATCAACTTATACAAAAGGTACATTACCTTTTGAATCGGGTGCATTCTCGATGATATTATCGATAGTCTCGAGGGCAACAACCGTATCCAAGTATAGATCATATCAAACAAACTCTGTTTTTGCGTTTCAATGTCATCTAAAGTCAGGTTAATCAAAGGCACATACTTGTTTATAGTGTCATTCATAAACCCGATCAAATTGTCATAGTATAAGTCTGCGAACCTTAAATTTTGCACACGGTTACTTTCTTCGGGGTCGAGCTCTATATTTTCATCTGGAAGACACGATATCATCGGCTTCAATAATGACCCAAAGTTTCGTAGTACGCAACGCAATTCCCGCAAAAACGAAGGATCGTATCCTGGCATATAAACTGATCGCGCAATGTTCTTCATCAATTGCAAATGCATTGGGATCAAATGGGGTATCGGATAGCTTTTTCGCATTGAGAACGAAAGATTGTATGTCAAAATGCTAAATAGACCATCTCTGAAGCATGTAGTGGAATTCAACGTAGCTTCTGGATCATAAACTGACATCAAGAGAAGAAGATATGATGCAGATGAGCACAATTCAGGTTCAATGCTTCTATTCAAATAGTATCTCAATTCTTTGATGACTGTGGCATAATGCTTGATACTTCTCAAAATGAGAAAGTTTTTGAATTCAGTCTTTTGATCATCAGCAGTCAGTGGCTTCCCATTGATACAATTGTCCAGATGAGACGACCCTTTAAAGCTGAAATTGTTTATCAAGTTGGACACCATGTAATTAGTAGCCAAGTTTATCAAACAACTGAACATCAATTTCGACTTGTAAGCACGACAGATGAAAGAATTTATCCACATATGATATAACAATCTTATAGTTGGAAGCGAAGCACCTCCTTCGCTGACTTCTTGCACCAAGTTTTGTATTTGCTCTTCCAACTTTGCAACATAGTCGATTTGATTATCAATAGGTGTGACGTGAACTTCAATTTCCATTGCGATTGCTCCTGGCAACGTTTTCAGAAGGCTGGAATTAAATGACCCACCTTTGGATGCAAAGCTCTCAGAATGCGCATCTGGACTTAGATCGTACTCAGCACCTCGAAATTGCTTGTAAGGTTGTAGCAATTTTGGGTACGTTGAATGTTTTGCACTATCTTCTGTAATATTCACTTGAGGCGAAATGTGAAGATTATCCATTTGCATGATGTCAATCAGCTGTGATAAGCGACCAACTGAGTGGAGTAGTTCTGGCGAATTCTGTCGGTTCAAATACTCCATAGATGGTATAATCATACTATCATTATGAACTGAATAAACCGGATATATGATTTTGGGATTGCCATTATCTGGGGTAGAGGGAACAAGTAAATTGTCATAGTCTTGTATGATTGATTGTTCGTAAGTACCAATCTTACTAAAACTGGTGCTTTTGTTGACCTCTTCCTTGCTGATGGTAGGGTACCTCGATGTTAAAGTAGATGTGGATTGTGAATCCAGTACTGTATCATCATATTGAGAAAGCTTTGCTTGCTTCAACTCTTCTATCTGTTCAGGAGTATATGCGAGATACCCACATTTCACTTTGTGTTTCACGCAATTGGAGCATGCTGGTAAATCTTCAGAGCATTTCACTCTTCTCCGTTTACAATTTGGACATCCAAGCTTGGAGTTTTTGTGTCTTCGCCTCCGAATGAGCGGCTTTTCTCTGCTACCTGGTATTCTGGGTGGGTTTCCAATTGCGCTGAGAGGTACCGAGTTCAATGACGAAGATGAAGATGTTGATGTGGATGACTGAATTGGCAGAATTTTCGGTTGATGAACATAACCAGGAATTGGTGCTGCAAATAATAAAGCTTTATCACTCAAAAGCAGTGAGGAAGCGGCATTCAAAAGAGTGTCAGTATGTCCCAATGAGTCGCCCCTTTGTTCTAGTCGATCAGTAGACATTGCACATGTACCAAGCTTTAAAACGTCTCACGGTAAAAAAAAAAGATCGATATTTGCGGTAAACTCAACTTCATGAAAATTACACAATAATTGTTTGTGGAACTCACGGAAGATGGTCTAACAGTTGAAGGGGCGCGACCTACATAATCACCGGCATAGCAAGATTTTGGAGGTTAAGGAAATTGTTCATGTCAGATTCTATTGGACTTAGTGGTATACATATTGTTGAAAACTAATATCAAATTCCAGGTTATACAATTTTACAGCCTTCGCAATTTGGGGGATATGACTAACTAATTACGAGGTAGAAGGTCTGTTAGACACGGCCACTCCGTAAAAAAAAAAGAAAGCATACTGCAGCCATTATAACCGAGGGTGATGCGTTAGCTCACGCCAACACTGGGCCAAGAAAATCCTTGATGTGTGTGTACTGAAATTGAGCCATTCATTCAAGCACGTTCTTCTCGATCAGTGCGCATCTTATAACTTTTTTTTTTTTAATTTGCGTCGATCAGCCTCATTTGCCACCCTTGACTATTGCATTTCCAGACATTGAACTATGTAATAGTATTTAAGAACAGTTTAAAAGGTTACTCAAATATGAAGTTCATATCAGCTCAGGCGTACGATAACAAGGATTAAGGAGCCAAAGTAAAATAGTGCACGGCTAAATCATCGTAAAAATTGCAGTCTTCGCCCCATTCGTTTAAAGAGCACCCATCTCCTTCCATAAGGTCATCTTTTTCTGCACCTTCCACGTGCATCGAGACATCAACCGATACAAAAGCTTCGGAACTCATAGCTTCACTCAAGTCTTCGTTTCTAAATTCCTCAAAATTATTGAGCCAATGTATGGTGCTATCATCCATATTCATCAACCATTTGGTGAGCAGCAAAAACGTTTGACAATCTTTATCCAAGGTTAATGGGTCTCTATCATCCAATAATAGACCATTGACTGGATTAAACCGCATCACAAGTTCCGTCCTTTCTCTAAACATGTCGCTAAAGTAATTTTGGTATGAAGCTGTCAAGCCGACATCAATAGTTTGACTAATCGGGCCATTAACCAAATCTTCCCACAGAATGACGGAGTCCACAGTGTATGTCTTCGGAGATTGGGGTTCTTGTATGTTCTGTTTGTCAAATTTCGTTACACTATTGTTGGGGTATTCGTACTTAAAATTTGTGTTCTGTAAGTGGAATCTGAACATGGGATCAAAAGCACGATTTTTAGACAACGACTCAACAAAACCGTCGTAGTGGTGAAAGTTATAATCATACATGTTTTTTCCCCTGGGAGATAAAAGATGCCTCAAGGTGTCCCCATAATTTTCAAGCGTGATAGCGGCTGGGAAATGTACAAAGTTCACAAAGTCTATAGGAGTAGTTTTGAACTTTAATATAGGGATCTCATTCAAACTGCGTTGCAATGCAAGAGCAGGAATACTAGGCATACCCGGTTTGGTAGACTGCAGTGGTATTCTGCTGACGATTTGTGCATTGTCATAATATACCAGATATGAATTTAGCCTCATTGTCATGAAGGTATAAACACGAAAGCCATATATGTTGATGTTTCGTAATATTATGCCTTCCCTTTCAACCTCCGGTGAGCGTTTCATGTGATCACTAAGAAGGTCAAAAATCATAGTTTTAAATTTCGTTTCAGATCGATGATTTTGCATGACAACAAATCCACCTATAAAGCTCTGTAAAAAGTAGAGTTTCACCCTTGGAAACAAGTTATCCAATATCTTCGTTAGACATTTATAAAGATTTGTGATAGTACCCATCCAGAGCAACTTAAGGCTTTCCATTGTATGCGTCTCCAGTGGAAGGATTATTAAAAGTGATCGCAATAACTTATAAATCGTTTGAGGATCCATATTGATGTCGCGTACTGATCGCGTGGAGATTAACTGAGCCAAATTTGTCGAGTAGTTTAATAGGTGGTTAAAATGGAAAATAACGTGTTCGTCTTGGCAATTTAATCTTTGGAGGACACCTTTGAATTCTAATAAGACCTCATGAAATTCAAATACCACCGAGGGATTGTATGGCTCGTAATATTTTGTCTTCGAGGCATGCACCAAGAAGTTGATAATGTAAGCAATGTTTTGGTTGATTCCACTCGAATGTTTTAGCTTAATAGCTTCCTTGAGTAAATTATTGTAGAGAGTGGCCAAACCACGGGAAAACATTAACGAGTTATTCATTTCATCGTACTCATAAATGCTGATTTTCTTCAATATTGATGAAGCAACTATGGCTAACACCAATGTTTCCTCGTTCAAGTCTTTTAGCAAGTTTCGTAAATCATTAATTGCCAAAACATAGTATTTAGCAGAATACTTCCTCATGAGTTTTCTAAATCGATCGAAGTCAGCTAGATTCTTTAAGCAAAACCTCAGGAAACTCTTTAAACAAGTACTCCGTAAATAATATGTTGTGAGCGCCATAGTTGAGTGGAATAGTACCTGTACCTCTCTCTCAAGAGACTGGATAAGGCTCCGCTGTAAAAAATAATTCTCAAAGCGATCCATCGAAACGTTCAGAGGCAAAATTCTCCCAAAAGGTGTTTCCAGATACGAATCCAGATGCTGTGTGTCTGCTCTTCCAGTGTTTGCATCGACCTCTTCAGGCTTTTTCGGGGAAGATGAATTATCTTTACTACTGATGCGGGTCCCCCTACGTAAAATAGGAAAACTAGCGTTCAAGGCGACTCCCTTGGGAAGAATGGGACTTAGGTTTTGTATCATCAATGTGTATGCTGTTCACTGATCGCTGTAGCTTCAAATGATGTCGTATTTTGCATGCAGTGGCACTGATTATATAGTGCACCTAATATTGTTGGATAAAAAAATCTGGGACATTTTCAAATTTCCATAAACTATTCTTTATAAATCATAGAAATTGTAGTTGTGCTCCCGTCTCGATATATACTTGAAACTTTCCGTCACAATCTACATTACATGTCTTACTTTATATTTCTTTTACTAAGATGACTTAAACTTGCAATTGGGCTATCATTTCACTTTGTTACCCTCAACACCTCGATGCTTCCTATGACAATAATCATGGTAACTGGTATACTCAAAACCACATATCCCCAAAACAATATGGAACTCATTTCCTTTCTATAAATGTCATTCAATTGGATGATTTGGGATAACTGGATTGCAGGGGGCGAGACCGTGAGAAGAAAAGACACGATTAAGAATATGGGGTCGTCAAGAATCGATACTTTAAAAAACTTCACGCATAATGATATGAGCGGAAGTAACATAATTGCAGGAATTACCATACGTGACAAAAGGGAGCCCAATATAATTCTTGAATGATGTTTCGAGGCCTTAGGCAAATCAGCAGAAGGATACAAATTCGATCCCAATACAACAAGAATAAGCGGAATTGATATCGATCCTAACTGCCCGATAGCATTAGTGAATGTCACGTTGGCAAATGTCTTGGGCGTAAAAAAAAACTCATGAAGTGAAGGTGTCGACGCTACCACCACAGACACAAGCATTGCATACAAAGGTGGGTTCATAAAATCAAGAAAAGATTTCAAAAAGGGAACCTTGACTAAAAACCTTCTCCAATAACCACTTTTTATAGTCTGCTCGGGCATAGGCGAAATATTCGAGCCTGCCGGAATATTAAGACTTTGTGGGGCAACGATGTCAAGTGAAGATTCGTCAGTAGAACTGAAGCTGCCGGAAGACGTTGATCCTATTAGTTGGGTACTCTCATTAGATAAACTAATCTCATTTTCATGATCATGGTACTCGTGGCACATGTATGTGTTCAATTCTTCATAGGATCTCTTTCTAAGTAACTTGTTATAACCCCAAGACCACCTCAATATCTGACCCAATTGTTGGAAAATTAATAGATACAAAATGCCGCGTGAAGCAATCTTGTCCGAGTTGTCTTCTTCAATATCCTCCCAAAGGAGTAATTCCGGTAATGTGTAAGCCAAAGAAACGGTGACAGAAACTGGTAAAGAATTGGAGTTACCAAACACTGCCATTGCCGTGACAAAGTCAGTTTCTGGAAGGTTCAAGTGAAGCATCCTGGAAATCGCCCGAGAGCAAACATACGAAATGGCAGTGCTTAACGCGTAAAACAACGGAATAACAATCACTTCCACCATTTTTTCCAATGATAATGACTGAGCAAGCTTGGTAAACACAAGACAAGGGGTGAATAAGTCCACGTTAAGTTGACTCAAAACCTTCTGGTTATGTGTGTTCAACAAGCCAGTTTTGGCTGCTATGAAGCCTGCAAAGCATATTATGACCACTTCAAAGACAGCTTCAAAAGTAAGAAGGGAGATGTTGGACAATGATAGCAGCTGTGATAGTATTTGCATGTATCAATTAATGATAAAGTGGGATGGATTAGTAATTTTATAATGTGGCGCTGGAATTATTTCTTTTTTACGCATCACAGTTTCTTATCAATCCGCAGTGTTCAAGATATGATCTTTATTCCAAACGAATCAGTGCCACACACCCATAATCTGGCCCCTTGAAAAAGAATTAACAGGGGTTCAAAGGAGTGACCAAGATTTTTGACATTGTAGACTATCCCGTATTATCAAATCACTTTCTGAGCAAAATATCCATATAACCACGTGCCCGATAGAGGTTTATTTGGCACCGTCAAATACACACTGCGATAAGCCCGGAATTTATCGTTTCTTCAACTTTCGTTATCACAACACTGTTTGGAAGTTTGAAACAGAAACTTTGTAGCACTAAAATAATGCACACCTGTGTGTATGGATTTGAGTCCAAATACATTTCAGGGTTCAGTGCAATTCGAAAAGGTTGGCTATTCATGCTTTTTAAAAATCCACAAAGCAGTTCTTGATATTTGTGCCCCAACGTTGAACAAAGTCCGCTTCAAAACCGTTCTCCGCATTTCGGCAGTTTTCAAAGCCTTCAAGATCTCCGGGCTAAGCCACATTTAGTTCATGTAATGTACTGCAACGCTCTAACATTGGTTAATGTATGTTTTGCATGAGCTGTATCTTAAATCAACATAAAGACATGTTTAATATATCAGAGACGCTTTGATTTGTGCCCTTCTTTCAGTTATCACTCACAGAACCGTTCAGTAAATATAGAACGTGGTCATTTTTTTCTTCCTGTGTAAAAACCATTATCCCCAAAACTTGATGCCTTGTATATGCCAATACCTGAAAAGATTCTACTTTAGAGCACTTTTTTAAGCTGTTTTCAACCACCATTGCCCAATCAATGCGAATTGTATTATTTAGAGTCTCTGTATCTAAACCGGATATTTTTATATAATTTACTATAACTCCAAACATGCCCAATGAGCCCTACATTCTAAGTGATGGGTTTGGAGAGCAATTCATTTCGCTAAACTGAAACATTGGCGTACAAACATATACCCTGTAACCTCCAAGTGTAACAGGGTATATATTTTCTGTAACATCCAAATGTACATCACCGAAAATTTTGAAGATAAAAGTCATCACCTTCGTGAGGATATCAGGGGATGCTGTGTTATATGTGTTTCTGGGACTGAGGCACACTATCACTGCTGACCTACCTACCATCATTGTTTTTCAATTGTGTTGAAAGACTCTAGTAAGGAGCAAAAACTTTTATCTTCATACTGGCTGCAAATCTAGCAAACTACATTTGCAGACACCAAAAGTTCCTATTTCTCTCTTTGTACTTATGAAACCAACATTAACCAAACATTATGTTCTCTGTTCATGTTCGTACCATTTTTTGCTGTCTAGAGCATTGTATGATTTGATGCTTTGTGTACTGTTTCAGGCTTGTGAGCACTTGTAAGCGATTCAAATTTCCGTTACAATACGAGGTTTGCGACAACCACAATTTCAAGCTAGTAAACTGCACTCTGATACTCTTACAATAACGGTATCACCTGATCGTAATATACATGGAAACAACTTTTGAAATTCCCATTGTCATATCTAAAGGTAACTAAAGGTGTGAATTTTATAAACACCTACAGTACGATATCAAAATTCAAATTTTTTTACATAGATGTATTACTACTATACAGGAAGAAAATTATCTACTTACATGAGCATAGGTATCCCATGTTAGTATCAAATGAAAACCCCCTCTACAAACAATGCCTTCCTTCTCCTATTATTCAAATTGTTCATAATTAAATCTCTTTAATTTCTTTAAATTTCTTATATCTGAGATGTTAACAACTCCAGGTTGTATAGTGTAGTGGTTATCACTTTCGGTTTTGATCCGAACAACCCCGGTTCGAATCCGGGTACGACCTCGTTTTTCTGAACATTCCCCGGTTGTATAGTGTAGTGGTTATCACTTTCGGTTTTGATCCGAACAACCCCGGTTCGAATCCGGGTACGACCTTTCTTTCAAAACTTTTTTTTGACTAAACAACAACTGCGTTCTTCTAAGATACCGTCAGCTACCTGGTGTTCTCTCTGATTTGAAATCTTTGGGGGCTCTTAACTATCTTAATATTTGATTTTTTGTATGATACGTTCAGAATATCCTGCTTCATTTGGTCACTCTTAATTTCCTTTACAAAGAATACTTTGAAAAGTAAATAAACATAACAGGTAAAAATGGTAAGTTAAGCCCAAATTTCTCATCTTTTTCTTCCTTTAACTAACATATTCAGACCGGGCCCATGGGTTCCCCAAATTTCCTTGGCCGAAACGATTCGACAAGTACGACTGCAGAGAGGTCCGAAATGACTAAAAGCAAACCTGTCTTGAGAGCATCAAACATACCAGAATTACATCACCCAGGTGAAACCCGACTAGACAGTGATGTTGTACAGTCTCAGTCATCGTACCGCTTGAGCTCTCCTAGGTATGCTGCTAATGAGCTGGAGCGCAATAGTGCCCAGAACGCGAATAGCCCCTGGTATCGGCTGAAGAACCTTGGATCAGATCCCTCAGATGATGATCTCAATACACCTCAACGACGTCGCAAATCTAAGTTTAGTGATTTGAAAACAGCCCATGATTTGCAAATTGAGATGGAATTGGCAGGTGCGTCTACACCCTTAAACATCTCGAAAAGCTTGGCCAACAGCTCATTTCTTTCCCCTATGAATAAATTGAATAACTTGCATTTGGGGTCTGAACTAGACCATCACGATCAAGAAGAAATCGATCAACAACTGAAATCTGATGACGAAAATGCCAATAATGACTACGAAGATGAAGATTTTGTTGGGGACAAAACCATCATGAATGAATCCTCCGACAGCGAAGATGCAAAGAACCTGGATGCTTTAGACTCTTCGCCACCACGCTACATAAACCGAAAGAGGCAGTACGTTGATTCAATGTCAGATATCTCCATGAGTACCCCCAACATGCAAGAGAGTACCCCTCAAACCAAGAAGAGTGAAGCCTTGTTTAATAGCATAAAGGTCAGAATACGAAATCGCTCTCTTAATGCTGACACTTCAGGATGTGACGATTTGTCCATGTGTATGTCAGACAGTAAGTTGAGTTTCTCACAAAGTGATTCTACGCCATGTCCAGTTCAACCGAAACGGAAAAAGCTTCGGTTTAAGAATGACCTTACTCCATCAAATTTAGGAAATCTGAAAAAGAGGATCTTGAACTTGTCAAGCTCTGTGAAAACCAGCGTTAGTTCTATCATGAGTCAGCTCAATAGTGGAAATAGTGTTGAATCAGGCATTCTAGGCGAGGACTGCGAGGAAGATTCAGTGACAAATGAGGAAGATAACCAGCATTCGATTGCGGATGACCACAAAAACACCTCTCGATCTTTCAGTCCCATAGAACATGCAACACCAATTTCCCAGAGTACCCCTGCCAATTCAAGATCGTCTTCGCCACCTTCAACACTGGAATTTGGGGAAGATATTAATGGGTATAAATTTGTAAAGCCAAAAATTCCTACCAGCGTGAACACCCCAGCACTTGGGAGAAGATATTACTTTGGTTATGAAACTCCTAACAAGCCTCCACGGTCAGTGGCGTTAAGGGCGCTGTTTGCAAGAAACGAATTTACACCTGAAAAGGTCGGAAAGTATGAAATTTTGAAAGAGGTCCCCGTGTCATCAGCAGGTTTGATGGACGAATCCGATAGCAACATTCACGTTGGCGATAAAAGAATCAACGATCCCTATTTGACTCCCAAGTCAGATTTGAACATAACCGATGCTCTCACATTGAAGGATGAATACTTAGAATCTTTCAAGTATGAAATGTTGCCTTTACTTCCGCCTTACTTTCATGAACAAAGAGAGCTCGCGAAAGATGAAATTCTCAAGCTTATTGGCTCCAAAAAAGCTGTAACTGAGTTTTACGAATTGATATGTGAAGGCGACAATGATGTGTTCAATGAGCTTGTCAAAATGGAAAGAGTCCGCTGGCACCCCGATAAATGGGTTGGAAAATTCGATGAAGATGATAGAGTTTGGTTTGATGCTGATGTGGTCAACTTGTTGAGTCAAGTTGTAAATTCTATACATGATAGCTCTATGTCTTAAGATGGTTAAATGAACAAATATATTATTACACATATCCCTAACTCTGAGGATCAATTGGGGTTTCGCTGCCATTAACGCCATCCTCTTCTCCGTTTAATTCCATTTCAAGATCTTCTTCAAGATCCTCTTCAATATCTTCCTCGATGTCCTCCTCAATGTCCTCTTCGATATCATCGTCTCCAGAATCTTGGGAGCTCGCAGTCTTCCCATCTGTTCTTTGTGATCCATTTGCTTCTCCTTCTTCATTCTCCCCGTCTTCAGCATCTCCTTCGCCTTCTTCTTCCTCCTCCTCTTCTTCTTCCTCCTCCTCCTCCTCTTCCTCCTCTTCGTCATCTTCGTCCACTTGCTGTTCAGGTGGAAACTCATCACCAGCATCCTCGTTGTCCCATACAATGTTGAAGCGTGTAACACGCGGCTTTTCAGCCAAAATATTTCTCACCACATGTTCGATTTGAACCTTTGCCGGTGGATTTTCCCTTAACTCTTCAGTATCGTATTCATTATTCACATAATAGCCAACTCTGACGAATTCTCGATTTGAATATGAGCAACTCAATAATATGACTGTAACACTTATCAATTCATTGACAGGAATCAATTCATGGCTTGGTGGGTCTGCTTTAAACACAAATTTATTCACTCCAACTGGTATCGGGCCTACCAATATCGAGTCTAGCTCTTGGTCGTGGTCCAATGAGTTTGAACTTCCAACGTATATCAATTTCCATTCAAGATCTTCCTTCAACGGCTCTAGACATTCAAAAGTGATTTCAAATTCATATGGATCAGAGAACTTTGCAGGGTTGTTGAGCACCTCTATTCCTAATAACGATACGATAGACATGTTGAGAAGGACTTCACTCAAATGTAGTTGAGGTTTATTGGGAGAATAAGTTCTAATTTCACGCGTCTGAAAAAATCAGGATTTACAGTTCGATACTACTGAGCCCTTTTACTCGAACTCGATTGGCATTTTCCGATGCTAGAAACAAGCTATATTCTTGTCCCTTCGTTTACTTTTTTGCTACTGTAGGCAGCATGTGAACTTCTGAATAACGATTTTGCTCAAACTATCTTTCAGAGCGATTTGGATGGTCTTTACAAGCTCTGTTTAACGACATTTCTGGATGTCGCACAGTTATATTCGAAATTGTCAAGGTAAGCACTATGACAACAGATACAGTGAGCAACCCTACAAGCATATCTAGTTCTGACATGCGGCAGAACTCTTCTACGACTGAAGTCATGATACCCTTAGACGATAGCCTCATCATGAACGGGGACATTGCTCAACTTTATGAACAATACAAAATTAGATTCCAGAAAGCCCACAAATTATCGAGAGAACTCTTCGAACGTGAACAGGCTCAAAGGCAAACATTATACTACTATCAAAGGAGGAATAACGCCATACTTAGGCTAATAGAGGCGCAAGATGAATCTACGGGGAGAGTGCCCAATTTTTTCCAAGATCCGTCCAACGAGATTGCGAGAGTCAACAACATAATTGCAAGGGCACCGGTGCTTGCTCCGGAATTATCCAAGGTAAAGGCCCTACTTGCACAAAACGATGACATTTCACTTCGTTTACCATTGAGAAAAAGACATTTACTTGATCTATACATTAATGAGTCTGTACCTGAACTCATAAATGATGATGTTTCGAGTCTGGAAGCAAATCCTCAAGATGTCCATAGTTGGACAAGACGGTATTTCCCAAACTTAGTAAGCTCCAGTTTTAAGCCGTTAAATTTCTCAGCCCATGGAGACGTCATGGAGTACACAGGCACTGATCTTAAGATGACATTTGATTTAGATGACACCGAAACTCTCAGCAATAGCAAAACAAAAGGCAAAAGAAAGGCTACAGAGGCAAATGCCTTAGAAAATCAAGGGCTCGATGATGTTTCAAAAGGCAAGAAAGTCAAATTAGAATCCAAACCTGCTAACGCTGACTAAACTGAAAAGTATATCAAATACAGATTGAATATATGGTAAATACGTTAATATCTGAACGATGGCTTCCTATCCTTTTTCACCAAGTGCTCCATAACTTTAGAATCGAGGAACATGTCTAAGATGTACCTCCTTTTATGGAACTTGAAGTTTCCCTTATCAATTAACCTTATCACTTCCAAGAACAAGTCTAAGTTTCCAAATACGTCGGGATTTAGCTTTTTAATCCTCATCAATTCCCTGGATGCTCTCTTCTCTATTCTGCTGAGAATAGAGTTCATCGCCTGTAGCAAATAAATAATGCGTTCAAATATTTGGCTGTCACAACAATCACCTGACAGTAAAAAGTCTTCACTTTCGTCTTGTAGTTGATTTGTCATAGCTTCCAGGGCCTGCCTCTGAAAACCTTCTGCCATCGTTCTGCCCTGAGATGATGCATCCTTAGCGAGCATATCAAAAGAACTCATCCTTTCTAATACTGGGCTTTTTCCATTGGGATTCGTACTTCCGAAGAATGAATAATACTTCAAGTCATCATATGGATTAATGACCTGTATATTGAAGCTCAAGTTTATATCAGCCATCGGGTATGCCAAGGAAAGACTTTTGTTGTAGCTATCACAAACCGTTACCCAATTGTATTCGTCTAAAATTTCCATACCTTCCGTGGTCGATGAAATCATCCCGACAACGTAAAAGCATACACCTCTTATTTGCCAAATTGTGCAGTTTTGAAATAAACCGATTATCGTGGAGATTATTGACTCGTTAGTAGGGCTTCTGTAAAGAGAATCAAGTAGCTGCAAACCGTATTTTCCTTGGGTGATGATTCCAATAATCCACAAATTTTGTTTCAATTTGTTGATCAAAAAAGCTCTCGAGTTGAATGGGGCATTGCCATCATCAAAGTCGTCAGTTTGTAATTCCTGTGCGAGTTTATCAATGCTATTAACCAACAGGTCTATAAACCTCCGATTCTTGAAACTGTCCAAGTAGTTGTACCCTTCTTCGGAGAATAACAAATGCTTCAAAAAGACAATGAAATCGAGAGAGTCCTCTGTAAGGCTAGATGATCGTCGCGTAAAGTGCGGAATAAGAATCGATTTAATCCTTTCTTCAATCTTTTCTAGACATGAAAAATCATTGTCCAACTTCCAGACGGCCTCGAATTCCATGTCAAGGAACCCTGAATCCTCAAGATACTTAAACCCGCGCGGTACCTCTAATAAGTTATACAATAAACTCTTTCCCTTCCTCGATTTGGCCAAAATTTGCATTGGTGGACTCAATTCAAGGAATGCATTTAAGTTTTCAAACTCGCATGCTTCGTAAAACTCCAATAATAAACACATCGATCGCTCTCGGATATCTGCTTCGGGGTCATACAAATTTTGCACCAAGTTTTTTATAACAAAGTGCTCAAGCTCCTTTTGCTTTATCATTTTCGGCAAGAGCTCCCGTGTTATGAATAAACGAATTTTGTAGTTGCCAACTCTCAAACATTTGGAAAACAAGATTCTGAACTGGCTTTCAATTCGAAAGTCTATATTTTTCAATAGGGTGACAATAAACAAGTTGTGTACATCAGATTGTGTTGACAAATCAATGATGTTGTTAAACATGTGTGAGAACTGCCATCTCTCGATGATTTGCAAACCTGAGTTACTCGATGCTAGTACTCCAATAAATTTCAAGTAGCCTATACTGACTGTATTTTCTAACCGGCGGCCCGATAGTATTGGGTCTTTTGATTCAATACCACTATAAGGGTCAATTTGGGCGAATATTTCGCTGAGTTGAGGTAGAATTTTGTTATTGATCAAGTAACGTGTCCCGGCTTCCAATTTCAAAAGAAGTTCCATCAATTGGCAGCCAATATTGATGTATTTGTTGGCATTCCGGGACTTGATGCTGACATTGCAAAACCTGAACTTGAAAGGTCTGTAAAATGATAGTATTCTCTTCAAGAATTTGGGGTTCTTCTCGAGGATTTCATCAAATCGCTTAGGATTGGCTAAGGGACCTTGGATGAGATTAAAAAGAAGCCCCCAATTCCATTCTTCAAATTCTTTCACAGTCAAAATTTTTGTGTTCGCTATCATCAACTTGAACTCTGCGTCATCCACATTGTATTTAGAATGAGCTACTAGGGTCTTGACCTTAACCTTGAGGCTCTTAGTGTATTCTGTGGATGCCTCAAATTTCACTCGTGAGTATTTGTCAATTACGAACGTTGATAAATCCGACATGATGAGGTTTTTATGTTGCCAGAGTTCAGTTGGTAAATTTGTGCATGCCAATGAATAAATTGCCGTTATCAAATGCGTTGCTTTTTCGACAAGTTCGGGAGAAGGACGTTCGTCGATAATCCCAATCAACAACAGAAAAACATCAACTTTCTTGATCAAAATTAACGCAAGTAGGCCTCTATAATGTCCTGCAATATTCTTCTCGAACTCTGTTAAGTCTGTACGATCCGAAAAGCACTCGGTAAGTGGAACTGTCTCATACATTTGTAGTTTTTGAAATATATGGCCAATAGCGCTTGATTCTAACCACGGTAAGGGCTTGATCAACAAGATATCAAATAAAATATCTATGAGGTATTCTCTGATAACACTGTTTTTCTTCTTCAAGCTTGAGAACATATCAGTCAAGGTTTTGAAGTCGTTTATAGAAAAGGCAAATAAGCCATTAAAGTTTTTCAAAAGTAAAGTGACTAAAAAGGTAATCTTTTGTAACTTGAAGGTGGGTGGAATGTGAGCCTTTTTCTGATTCTTGTCAGATCTATTTTGTGTTTTGGTATCCAGCTCCTCGAAGTCTGCCGTGAAAACCGAGATGAGTGATACAAGGTCATACCCACTTCTCAAAAATTTTCTAGACTCTCGAGTGTCGAGCATCTTGAACAACACTGAAAAACAGCATAGTGACAATTCAATCGAGCCGTTTACAATAGTGTCCATAATGAGTTTGAAGCCACCTGCGTGGAAAACGAGATCAGGTTTCAACAACGCTATCTCGCATATGGTCTCCACGCATATATCACGGAAGGACTCTGGCACCACCAATGAGTGATCATCTCCCCGTGTGATATTGTGTGGCTGGTTTGTTTCATCTGCATTTTTCAAATTTTCGTATTGAGGGTCTTGTGGCTGCTGAAGAAACTCCAAGGGATGTGGATCATTACTGCTATCAATCAAAGCGATCATTGACTTTACCACCCCAATGGACAAATTGTTGGCACCCTTTTCGATGCTAAGGAATGCTCGGATCAACTTCAATGCTTGCTCCTTCTCAAGTAAGCTCGACCGAGTGGTAGACATAGTCACAATAATGAATATCAATATTTTTGACTGTATCAATACAACAAGACTTTCATAACTTATGATGATGTGTCTTAGTAAACGGTATCCCATACTTCTTACTTCGGTGACAGGATGGTAGAACATGTACTGGATCTTGCTGATGAAATTTTTAAGTACAATATCCTTCTTCAAATCTGGATAAGTACATAGGAGAAGGGCTAGATCGTTGCCCTTGGAGACAATTTGCTGAGCGTCCTTGTCCCTAACTGAACTCACGGATGATAAGAGATCACTGAAAACCCATGTGGGACTCTCGGGGTTTGTGGAGGGCACGATTGGATCAGATATTATACCACTTTGGAAAACGAAATTAGGATCATGTGTACTCGGGGACCCCATGGTTGCGCTTCGAATTCTTTGATAAATGCCATTCGTGGAAGCAAAATACCCGTCATCGATAGCACTTTCTGAATGGTCCAATGAAGGCGTGTTTCCAGCTTCCCTTCCTGGTTTAGGCTCTCTATGTGCAGTAATACTCGGATTCTGTGTTGATGAATTGAACTTCACACTGTCGATAGATTCGATATTGAGCGACTCAGCAGAACTTATCGTCGCGCTTCTCATGTTTCGATAGTTCTGGGTATATTCATTGCTGGAGGATGCATCGTGTGGCATGTGGATGTTATAAGGTTTTCCTGATACTGCTGGGTATCCTGCAAGGATTGCACTTCCCGAAATTTTATGGCTTAGAGAATCAGGTGTATGTCTCTGTTTAAGATTATAGTCACTGAGATCCTGAAGATCAAGGCTAATATTTCGCCTGTGTGCCATCTAGTACGGCAAGGACACTCAGAATTAACGTAGTGGTTTTTCGTGCATGTTAAAGATTTGGCTCACGTGCAAAATAATATACCCCAGCATTGAAAAGGTAATTTGAAAGTGTACTGATTGGTCTACTAGTACATGAGTGATAACTTGGTGTAAGGAGAAATTGGACCCAAACTTATATGTTATGACACGATTACAAAACTGAATTGCTTGTGGCCTGTTTGTTTAGTAATATATCTTTATAATTCTTTATCTAAGCTTGAAGGTTTGAAATTTTTTTAAAAAATCGCGCGAAATCATGAAAATAGAGATAACTTTTTCGGCACGCAAGGGATGAACTGCCAAAAGCATTATTGAGTGACCATATCTTAAACACTACCAAACGTGGAGATATACAATAATCTCCATATTATTCCTTCAAAATTCTTACATTGATTACTTTTGTGTGTATAAGCACAGCCCTGTATGACGTCATGTGTTAATGGCTCTGGTACTTTCAAACTCTCTTAGTATTCAATAAGCGATGGGTACGAATCGTAAAGGTTGAGCGTGATCAGGTTCAAAGTGCATATCGGTGAATTCTATCCGTTTCTGGAATCTAGGCGTTACGTAATAGCGAGAGATAACGATTGGATTTAGCGTAGTCTAATAGCTCTTTTCTTTTGTGTGCGCTTCCTCGAAACTATAAATATGGCGTGGGTTATAGCTCTCACACAGAGCGCTTGCCACAGCCACCTGTCGGGAGTGTGTCTTTGATGTGTACTGATTTGCGAGATTAATTGTTTTTGTGCTGACTGTTTTTTATTTTGCTGGTTTCCTGTTAATTCCAAGATAAAAAAAGATAACTCCTGAATCTTAGTTTACACTGACACCTAATTTAAATCGAAGTCACCTGTGCTCTTCTACATACCACAACATCCCGACCTTCACCATTGCCATACCCCGTTCATATATAATTTCTTCAGTCGATAATGAGTAAGACGAACAAAAGATTGTCACTTTTCACATTGAATTCGTCAGACGACTCCAAAGGTGTGGAATCATCAAATCCTCCGGGTCCCTTGGAAGACCCACTTGTTGCACCACCTAGCTTAGACCGCACTTCGTCGTCCTTTAGTACAGGAAGTACGTTGGGATCGCTCAATGCCCAGGCACCAGAGTCGATCTTCGAGCGTTCGGTACAGGACTTGATGTTACTTGACCCGACAACAACTGCTGGTCCCAGCACTCAACAGCCGTTGAACAAAAAGTCACCTTCGATGCCACATAGGTCTTCCTTGTCTCTCAAGTCGGGCCCATACATAAAACACGAGGACTACGCTGCGCCTTGCTTGGATGCTGCCTCGCATCTATTGAACAGCAAATCGACCGATTTGGATAATATCGAGATGATATACTCCAACCGCAGAAATTCTTCCGTGGTTAGTTTAAACATGGCTTTGGGTAGACCATTCACTCCTTCTAGAAAAAACTCGGTGTATTCAATGTCCCAGGCAGCACAAGGTGGAAACCAATCTAATGCAAACACAGCCACATCGCCAATCAGTCCACCGAAGTTAAATTCCTCTACGTCTGTCGTGTCTTTCTACAGTTATGCAGATATGATCAACAATGAAGAGTCTCGCAGACCCTCGTTCAAGAGCTCTTACTCACAAGGTTTTATTCCAGCGATTCAATCGCCACTCTCACCCTCGGGATTAAATAGTTTAAGCGGTTCCATAAAGTCTAAAAACGGCCGTGGAAGAGCAGCCTCGAGCGCACAAAAGAGGGGCTTTTTGATCTCTCCAGAAAGTTCAGACGAGGAAAAAGATGTTAGAAAGCCACAACCCTCCATGTCAATGGTAAGTACAGATGCAGATAGCGAACAAGATGGCGAACAAGAAAGTCTAGTCAGCAGTTCTGTCGCAGAATGCCTCAGGAAAAAAAGAACAGAGTTGAGCAGTGAGCAGTAAGCTCTTGGCTAGATCGCACCGTTACAAGAGTGATAGGGTTCGTTCGGGACCTTAACTCCAATATTTACTTCATATATTTATGTTTTATAAGACCCCTTTAGCCTGCGTCGCCTACTTTTCGACTAGCTATTTAAAATGTCATGTGTATTGATGTGATGTTTGAGTAGACTGCCTGTGGTGTAATGATTCGTGTGATGTAATGTTCTTGACATGTGAAGTATTGTAGAGATAACTGTTGTGATGTTAAATTGAGATCATTTATGTGTTGCTAAGCTGAATTGAATTGGCTACTTTGGAAATGGACACTTGGTCCGTGGCTAATTGGTCAACATAACCTGGTAGTTTCTTTTTCCAATATGTCCTGATTTCTTTATGCCATATGCTAGATCTCCATTCTAGAAAAATCACCCGTTAAGCTCCTTTAGCTCCACAAGCACTGCACTTAAGCTCGAGCGACACAAAAATAAACGGACTCTCTCATCTCACGACATTTCGAACATGTCGCTAATATATCTCATCTCGTGAAAAAAAGGTTAATCTATAGCCACCATGATTAGAAGACAGGCTAGAGAAAGGAGAGAGTACCTCTACCGCAAGTCCATCGAACTCCAGGAATCCAGTCTTTCCGAGAAGAGACAACAATTGAAAGCAGCTTTGGCATCGGGAAAACCTTTGAGCAAGGAACTAGCAGAAGATGCCAAGTTGCAAAAGGATTTTATATACGATGAAAGTGAACAAATTGAAATCGACGATGAGTACAGTGCATTGAGCGGTGTTTCTGACCCAAGAGTGATAGTAACTACGTCACGCGATCCGTCAGTGAAGTTGCTCCAGTTTTCTAAGGAGATCAAGTTGATGTTTCCAAATTCAATCAAGTTGAACAGAGGTAACTACATCATACCCGAGTTGGTGAAATCGTGCACCAGAGTTGCCATCACTGACTTGATCATTTTACACGAGCACAGAGGTGTGCCCACTTCTATAACTATTTCGCATTTTCCACATGGACCGAGCGCCATTTTCACACTCCACAACGTCAAGCTCAGACATGATTTGCCAAATATTGGAAACATTTCAGAGAGCTACCCGCATTTGATATTTGAAAACTTCACAACGAAGCTAGGAAAGAGGGTGGAAAAAATTTTGAAGCACTTGTTTCCCCCAGGCGCCAAGAAAGACTCTCTGAGGGTGATTACCTTCGTTAATAATGAGGATTTCATCTCTGTCAGGCATCATGTTTACGTCAAAACTAAGGATTCCGTTGAGCTAAGTGAGGTCGGACCGAGGTTCGAAATGAGATTGTATGAGATCAGGTTAGGTTTGCCAGACAATAAGGATGCTGATACTGAATGGCAATTAAGAAGATTCATCAGGACTGCTAACAGAAAGAACTACCTCTAGAAGGTGTGCAGTTGGCAACATTGTATATTACAAATAAAGATCTAGGCTACTTCTCTCGCTTTTAACATGTCCAACTCATGTTCTTCATCTTCAATGTCAACGACATGAAAATTTTTCATACCAGGTACCTCTTCTTCAGGATGAGCAGCACCATGGAAACCGTTCATCATGGGCGCTCTTACATCACTGTGGCTGTTTCGCCTTGAAGAAGCATCAAAAGTGTGACTGGGAGCAAAGGAAGGTCTGCGTCTGTGAAATTCGTCGTTGATTCTGCTGACTACCTGTCTGAGAACTCCACCTCCTCCGCCATCATCAAAAGTAGATGCACGTGCGAGAGTATTGGATCGTTCAATGGTATTATTTCTCCTGATTGCATGGTGCTCTTGAACTTCATCTCTTTTGATCATATCATCATCAGGCAACATGATCGCTCTGTCCAAGGAGTACGGCAAACCTCTGTGCCTGCCTCTGACCATCATCGCAATGATGACCAATTTTGAAATCACCGTGAACTCTCCAGAGAGCGACGAATTGATTGTAGGATATCCAAGCGACAAGCCAACTGTACCGTAGGCACTGATAATCTCAAACAATATACTAAACACGGAAAACCTGTAATTGTTTTTGTTGAGTTTTGGACCTTCAGCAATGCAAATGATAAACAACCCCAAGAAAATATACCACAAATCAAACGAGAGTTGATTTCTCAAGTGTGTACCCACAAACGTTCGGGGCGAACTCTCCGCTTCTTCTTCAACGTCATCGCCCTTTAAGTATATGCCTAACGATTGTTCTTCGTAAACGTTGGTTCTTCTGATCGAAATTGCCAAGGGCAAAACAGAAATGTACATCATAAGCATGTAACTCACTTGAACGGCAGGGTGCAACTCGGAAAGATCGATGACAGAAAACCCCGCGGTTCTGGTACTGAACGCCTGGAACAAACCATCGACAATTCTGTAGCCAATTGGAATTTTCTTGAGATACTCATTGTTCAAATCCAAGACAATGAAGAGAACCAAGTCAACTGAGTTGAGTACAATTAAAATGATAAACAACCACCAGGTCGGCACTGACGGAAACAACAATGTAAAGCAACGACGAGGATGGTCCAAAAGAAATCCTAAAGATTCCTTAAAGAGGGACAATGGTTTAGCAAATTTGAATAAAATCCAAATGATGAATCTCAATAGAACTGGGAATCCCGTGTTGCCGATCACAACAAAGAAAGATGTTATAAACATGACATAATAAGAGCGGTTGAAAGACATCATTGAGTCATAGGTTAATGTGATACCCAAGTCATTGAAAGCAGATTGAGCAGTAAAAAATGCCCACCAGGTGGGCGAAATGCCCTGTGCGCGAATCTTTTCCATATACTCAGGCTTCTTTAGGATCCAAGGCAATAAGAGCACAAACCCTAGTATGTGAAAGCCAATATAGTAAAATAGAAGGATCTTGATCAAGAGTTTGACTGCTCTATACTCAACACCACCTAGCTCTTCTTTTTGTTCATCACTGAGATGCACGAACGTGGAGTTTCTTCCGATCGTAGGCACCCAAGACAAGTAATTTGTACTTATCACTTTCTTCAATGAAGTCATATCATTATCGCCGTAGTACGCGTCTTCCTCGTCATTATCATCAAATCTAGTTACTGAGCTGTCGGCCGAAAGATGCATCGATGGCGTCAATGTCCTGCGTAGCTTACGCAATTTTTCTCGTTTTTTCCTATTCCTCTTACGTCTCAATGGTTTTTTGGTGTCGAAAGTAAGATTGTGACCTGATGAAAAATCAAGAGTATTAGACCTCTTCGTAAATTTTGTTCCAGTTATATCACCAGAAGGAATCACAAGATTCGATTGGGCTCTTTGCAATTCCGAACTCTTCTTTTCATCATCATCGTCATTTTCTTCATCGTCGTCATCATCATCATCTTCTTCATCGTCATCGTCATCATCGTCATCTTCATCACCATCTCTATCCTCGTCATCATCATCATCATCTCCATCTGTAACAGCATGCGAGTCGTAGCCTGGATCATGATTTGGCATCGTCTCTGAGTCTATGGAAGCGTTTTCGTCATACTCATCATTGTTGGAATCTAGAAATATCGTTCTTTTACTTTTTGGAGTGCCACCTCCCATAGAGTTTGCACTGCTCATGCTTCTCTTCAATTTTTTGGACCACTGTTGCTTTTTCCATTTGTGTGGACTTTTGGGGATTCCCAGAATGCCCGAAGATGACCGCCTTCGCTGGATGCGTGTGAAAATGGGCTTGTGTACTTCGTCATTCTCGATTTCGTTAGGCGGCTTGATCACCAAGATGTCATCATCATCAAGCGTGGAATACGGGTTGACACTATGCTTGGGAGATTGCTGCGTAAAAGAAGACCTCCGCCGAGCTAGCGTTTGCGCCCTAGTGTCACTTGTATGTGTACTAGAGCTTCCAGTTGCACCGCGCTTGTTTTGAAGCATGGCAATAGATCTGTACATGTCTGAGGGGTCTATTTCTGTTTTCCGCACGGTTCGTTTAGTTGGGGGTTGTGGTAAATTCACAAATCTGATACCTTCATTGTCATGGCGCATTTCATCTTCAACACCACGGTGCACTTCGTCCTCGTTATCAGAAGGTTCGCTGATGTGCTCGACGTCATTCGGAATGTGTGCGTGAGAAGATGTAGATCGGGAGGATTGTGCCTCGCGGACATCTTCATTGGAGGGTTTTTTCTGGTAGAATCCCAAACCTTGATTATTGACCGTGTTGAGCCGCGTACTATCGTTCGTGCGCGATCGTGCTGCAGCTAACGTGGCAGATCGCCTCATCTTAAAATTGAGTTTCGATCTTTCTTTGATGTTATCAAAGTGGCGTTCGAACCAGTATAACCTCACAAATAAAAGCGAACCATGGATAAAAATTGGAGTTGTCAAAGTGGCAATAATGTAAATGACAATTTGTTGGTATAGCACAAGTGTATTGGTATCCACTGTATTAAGACCAGCCTGTGTGGAAGCGCCTCCTGTGAAAAAGAGGGTGTCAATATATGGTATGTTGCGCACTGGGTAGAAAAGAATAGAACCAAAGAACACCATGAAAGTGATATAAAAGTAGTGGACTGCTCTAAAGTTGGGCAAGATGAACTTGGCGTATGGGTAGATGTGGGCGGCTATTGTGTGTATGCGGTTTCTAACGCGCAAACCAAGTTCGAGCTCTAGTCTTTTTGCGCGGATATTCTCCTGCCATCGCCTAACGGTAGCAAACATAGTTGAGCTGAACTAAACAATGATCCAATACCGTCCTTAGATAGAACAACTGGTCATAATACGTAAGATTTGGCTGCTGGGTGGTGCCTCTGGAATGTGTACGATACTAACGAAGATTTGTTTCCTAAACACCGGTAAAACTTCAGCCTCCATCCTGCACATAACACACAATATTTACAGGCCAGAAGCGTTGCACACGAAACATCTAAAACTAAAACAACGTATCAAAGCACTCTTTTGTGCCCATTTCTAAATGCTACCTTCCTGGTCGCCACGCCTGTATGTTCCCCACGGAACCATCGTCATCCGCTGGGATTTCTGCACTTCTCTGATGTCATCCCACAAAAATGGGTTTTAGAGTACAAACGTGTTTCCGAACTAGATTTTTTGACTTCGATAAAGGCGGATATGGCTCGGGACTATCAATACACAAAAAAAACAAAGATGGACCAGATTCTCCGCGGGTATTGTTTGTTCAAACTGCTACACTGGTCATAATTCATGACAAAGAGGTGAATACATATATACATGGACTACATTAATGGCCATGCCCACAACTTTTCGCAACTAGAACCCTTGTCTTTCTTGTCTTTGTGGCAATTTTTGGTCATCGCAAGTGGTGATGTCAACGACTATTATTTTTTTTTGTTCTCTGCTCTCAAATTTTTCATTCGGGCTCCAGTATAAAAAGGGGCGGATTTCTCCAGGGTCGTGAGAGCTATTATTTCCCCTTTCTTCTCCTCTTTCCTTTCCTCTCCTCTTCTTAACAAGGTTCATCACCATTCATTGTTGTGAATAAAATAGTGAGTACTATGCTTAAGAAGAGGCTGTAAACCAGCTCTACGCATCCACCGCCACGGCTCTTGTCCTATCCATGGTGAAAATTTTGGCTTGAAAATTTTGTTGCTAAAATCCATCTCATCTCATCCAGAACAATATTAACCATCCCAGATCAATTAACTGTGATTATTCAAGTATTTTAATTCTCCCCCAAATTAAAATACCACAACATAGAACGAGTCTACATTTGCAAGCACATATAGTCCCCCCAGCTAGCACGCAGAATTTGTTTGCAATGGTTCAATTATCTTCCCCCATTTCCCCCCCAATGGAGTCCACTGGTGACCGTTTGATGACCTTGGAGACCGAAGAGGGCATCGCATTGCAGGGTTACTCATTTGGTGCCCAGGTCCCCATGTCTGGTGAGGTTGTCTTCCAGACCGGTATGGTTGGTTACCCAGAGTCGTTGACTGATCCGTCTTACGAGGGCCAGATCTTGGTCATCACCTACCCTTTGGTTGGTAACTACGGTGTGCCAGACCGCGAGTTGAAGGACGACGACTACGCTCCTGCTTTGCCAAAGTACTTTGAGTCTAACAAGATCCATGTCGCTGGTGTGGTTGTTGCCCACTACACCGAGGAATACTCTCACTTCTTGGCCAAGTCCTCCTTGGGCCAGTGGCTCAAGGAGCAGGGTATCCCTGCCATCTTTGGTGTTGACACCAGAGCCTTAACCAAGAGATTGAGAGACAACGGTTCCACATTGGGTAGATTGGCTTTGCAAAAGCCTGATGTCGACACCGCCACTGTTTTGGCCGACACCACCGGCAACTGGCAACAGTACTTTGATGTCCCTGAGTGGAACAACCCCAACGTCGAGAACTTGGTTGCCAAGGTGTCTACCAAGGAGCCAGTCTTGTACACTCCTAAAGAAAACGTTTTGCTCAAGAAGGATGGAAAGCCAGTTAGAATTCTTGCTGTTGATGTTGGTATGAAGTACAACCAAATCCGTTGCTTTGTCAGACGTGGTGTCGAATTATTGGTTGTTCCTTGGGACCACGACTTCACCAAGGAGTCCTACGACGGTTTGTTCATTTCTAACGGTCCGGGTGACCCATCTTTGATGAGCGATGTTGTGAGCAAGTTGAAGACGGTTGTGGCCGAGGCCAAGACCCCCGTTTTTGGTATCTGTTTGGGCCACCAGTTGTTAGCCAGAGCCTCTGGTGCCGCAACGACCAAGATGAAGTTTGGTAACCGTGGTCACAACATCCCATGTACTTCCACCATCTCTGGTAGATGTTACATCACCTCCCAGAACCACGGTTTCGCCGTCGACAGAGACACCTTGCCATCTGGCTGGAAGGAGTTGTTTGTGAATGCCAATGACGGCTCCAACGAGGGTATCTACAACGAGTCCAAGCCCTTCTTCTCTGTTCAGTTCCACCCAGAGTCTACTCCTGGTCCTAGAGACACCGAGTTCCTTTTCGACGTCTTCATCAAGTCTGTGGTTGACTTCAACAAGTTTGGTGTTCATAAGGCCGTGGAGTTCCCAGGTGGTAAGATCGAGGACAACAGAGCTGCACACCCAAGAGTCGACGTCAAGAAGGTTTTGGTCTTGGGTTCCGGTGGTTTGTCCATTGGTCAGGCTGGTGAGTTCGACTACTCTGGTTCCCAGGCTATCAAGGCCTTGAAGGAGGAGGGTATCTACACCATCTTGATCAACCCTAACATCGCCACTATTCAGACCTCGAAGGGTCTTGCGGACAAGGTGTACTTTTTGCCTGTTACCCCAGACTTTGTTAGAAAGGTCATTGAGCACGAGAGACCAGATGGTATTTACTGTACCTTCGGTGGTCAGACTGCTTTGTCTGTCGGTATTGCTTTGAAGGACGAATTTGCTGGTTTGGGCGTCAAGGTTTTGGGTACCCCAATTGAAACTGTCATCACCACTGAGGACAGAGAGTTGTTTGCCAACGCCATGTCCGAGATCAATGAGAAGTGTGCCAGATCCGAGGCTTGTAACAATGTTGCTGAGTGTGTCGAAGCTGCTAACGCTATTGGCTACCCATTGATTGTGAGAGCTGCTTTCGCCTTGGGTGGTTTGGGTTCAGGTTTCGCTGATAACGAAGAGGAGTTGATTGCTTTGTGTACAAAGGCTTTCGCTACTTCCCCTCAAGTTTTGGTGGAGAGATCCATGAAGGGTTGGAAGGAAGTCGAGTACGAAGTCGTTCGTGACTGCTTTGACAACTGTATCACTGTGTGTAACATGGAGAACTTCGACCCCTTGGGAATCCACACTGGTGACTCCATTGTCGTTGCTCCTTCGCAGACCTTGTCTGACGAGGACTACAACATGTTGAGAACCACAGCTGTGAACGTTATCAGACACTTGGGTGTCGTTGGTGAGTGTAATATTCAGTACGCTTTGAACCCATTCTCGAAGGAGTACTGTATCATTGAGGTGAACGCTCGTTTGTCGCGTTCTTCAGCCTTGGCTTCGAAGGCTACTGGTTACCCATTAGCTTACACTGCCGCCAAGTTGGGTTTGAACATTCCTTTGAACGAGATCAAGAACTCTGTCACTAGATCTACATGTGCTTGTTTCGAGCCTTCCTTGGACTACGTCGTTGTGAAGATTCCAAGATGGGACTTGAAGAAGTTCACCAGAGTCTCCTCCTTGTTGTCTTCTTCCATGAAGTCTGTTGGTGAGGTCATGTCTATTGGTAGAACTTTTGAGGAGGCTATTCAGAAGGCCATCAGGTCGACTGACTACCACAACTTGGGTTTCAACAGCACTTCTGCTTTGATGTCCATTGACATCGACAGCGAGTTGCAAACCCCATCTGACCAGCGTTTGTTTGCTATTGCCAACGCTTTGTCCGATGGCTACTCGGTCGACAAGGTTTGGAAGTTGACCAACATCGACAAGTGGTTCTTGAACAAGTTGGACGGCTTGATCAAGTTCGGTAACAAGATCGCCTCTTACGGAACCATGGAGAACTTGCCACACTCCGTCTTGAAGGAGGCCAAGCAGTTGGGTTTCGAGGACAGACAGATTGCTAAGTTCACAAACTCCAACGAGGTTGCCATCAGAAGATTGAGAAAGGAAGCCGGTATTATTCCTTTTGTCAAGCAGATCGATACCGTTGCTGCTGAGTTCCCTGCTTTCACCAACTACTTGTACATCACCTACAACGCTGACTCTAGTGATGTTAATTTTGACGACCATGGTGTGATTGTCTTGGGTTCTGGTGTCTACAGAATTGGTTCGTCTGTTGAGTTCGACTGGTGTGCTGTCAGAGCTATTAGAACCTTGCGTGAGCACAAGTTCAAGACGGTTATGATCAACTACAACCCAGAGACCGTGTCCACCGATTACGACGAAGCCGACAGATTGTACTTTGAGACTATCAACTTAGAACGTGTTTTGGATATCTACGAGTTGGAGCAATCTTCAGGTGTCATCATCTCTATGGGTGGTCAGACCTCTAACAACATTGCCTTGACTTTGCACCGTCAAAACGTCAAAATCTTGGGTACTTCCCCAGAGATGATTGACTCTGCCGAGAACAGATACAAGTTCTCTAGAATGTTGGACAAAATCGGTGTGGATCAGCCAGCTTGGAAGGAATTGAGCTCTATCGACGATGCTGAGGAGTTTGCTGACAAGGTGGGCTACCCAGTTTTGGTCCGTCCTTCTTACGTCTTATCTGGTGCTGCTATGAACACTGTCTACTCCAAGAACGACTTGGCTGCTTACTTGACCCAAGCTGTCGATGTTTCTCCAGACTACCCAGTTGTCATCACCAAGTACATTGAAAATGCCAAGGAGATCGAGATGGATGCTGTTGCCAAGGACGGTAAGATGATCATGCACGTTGTTTCCGAGCACGTCGAAAACGCTGGTGTGCACTCTGGTGACGCTACTTTGATCGTTCCTCCTCAGGACTTGGACCCAGAGACCGTCAGGAGAATTGTCGAAGCCACCGCTAAGATCGGTAAGGCTTTGGACATCACCGGTCCTTACAACATTCAGTTCATTGCTAAGGACAACGATATTAAGGTTATCGAGTGTAACGTCAGAGCTTCGAGATCCTTCCCATTCATCTCCAAGGTTGTTGGTACCGACTTGATTGAAATGGCCACCATGGCCATTATGGACTTGCCGCTTACTCCATACCCTGGCGAGAAGTTGCCTGAGGAATACTGTGCCGTTAAGGTTCCTCAGTTCTCCTTCTCTCGTCTTGCCGGTGCGGACCCTGTTTTGGGTGTTGAGATGGCCTCCACTGGTGAAGTTGCTTGTTTCGGTAAGAACAAATACGAGGCCTACTTGAAGTCTTTGATCTCCACTGGTTTCAAGTTGCCAAAGAAGAACATCTTGTTTTCCATCGGCTCTTACAAGGAGAAGCAGGAGTTGTTGCCTTCTATCGCTAAATTGAGCGAGTTGGGCTTCAAGATCTTTGCTACTGCTGGTACTGCTGACTTCATCAGGGAGCACAACATTCCAGTGCAGTTTTTGGAGGTCTTGAGTAAGGACGAAGACCAGAACTCCGAGTACTCCTTGACTCAGCACTTGGCCAACAACTTGATCGATTTGTACATCAATTTGCCTTCTTCGAACAGATTCCGTCGTCCCGCTTCATACATGTCGAAGGGTTACGAGTCGCGTCGTATGGCTGTGGACTTCTCCATTCCATTGGTCACCAACGTTAAGTGTGCCAAGTTGTTGGTTGAGGCTATGTCCAGAAACATCTCCTTGGAAGTCAGCAACGGCGATGCACAATCTTCCCACAGAACTACCGTGTTCCCTGGTTTGATCAACATCACCTCCTTTGTTACCTCTTTCGAGGACTTTGAGAAGACTACTAAGGCTTCTTTGGCTTCTGGTTTCACCTTCAACGCATTCTTGCCTCAGACTTTGAACAGCGACATTGTCAATGACTTCGACTCATTGGCCGATGGAATTGAGGCTGCTTCAGATTCCGCATACACCGACTTCTCGTTGTCCATCGCGGGTTCAGAGAGCAACTCTACCCAGGTCAGCGAGGCTGCTGTGAATGCCGGTGCTTTGTTCTTGCCATTCAACGACTTGGCCAACTCGAAGGTTTCTGCGATCTCCACTCACTTTGCCTCCTGGCCTGAGAACAAGCCAATCATCACTGATGCCAAGACTACTGACTTGGCTTCGGTGTTGTTGTTGGCCTCCTTGCACAACAGAACGATTCACATCACTGGTGTTTCCTCTAAGGAGGACTTGGACTTGATCAGAATGGCCAAGGACAGAAACTTGCGCGTCACTTGTGACGTTTCGGTCTACACCTTGTTCTTGAGCAAGAAAGAGCTTAACTTGCCATTCTTGCCAAGTGCTGAAGATCAGGTGGCCTTGTGGAAGAACTTGGCCGACATTGACTGTTTCTCTGTTGGTGTTTTGCCATACTTGGTTGCCAAGGCTACCAACCAAGAAATCACTCCTGGTTTAGGTTTTGCTGACTGTGTTCCTTTGTTGTTGTCTGCTGTGAAGGACGGTAAGTTGACTCTTGACGATATTGTCGCCAAGTTCCATGACAACCCATCCAAGATCTTCGGTATTCCAAAGCAGGATGCTGAGGTTGAGATCGACTTGGACAGATTTGTCTTTGCGCCTGTGTCTCCTATTTTTGATGCTAAGAAGTTGACCGGCTCCGTTGACAGAGTCTCTTTGCGTGGCGAGACTGTATGCTTGGATGGTGTTGTGATCACTACCGAGGGATCTGGTAAGAACGAGATCGAGCCAAGATCTAGATTCAGCTCTATCACCACCATGCCACAGTCTCCAAACTTGGCCAGAAAGAGCAGAGTTTCTTTCTCAGACAGCGGTGTTCGTCGCCCATCCATTGCCAAGGATTCCCAGCCATCTGTTGCTGAGTTTGAGAAGTTGGGTGCCGACTTGGTTTCCCAGCCTCTCCCAGGCTCGCTCGGTGAAGGAAACAACTTGGTCAACTACATCAGAAACAACAATACCTTCTTGAGAAACTCCATCTTGTCGGTTAAGGACTTTACCAGATCGAACTTGCACTCTTTGTTTACTGTCGCTCAGGAGATGAGATTGGCTGTCGAGAGACAGGGAGTTTTGAACATTTTGCAGGGCAGAGTCTTGGCCACCATGTTCTACGAACCATCCACTAGAACCTCCTCTTCCTTTGACGCTGCTATGCAGAGATTGGGTGGTAGAGTTGTTTCTGTTGATGCCAACACTTCTTCAGTCAAGAAGGGTGAAACCTTGCAGGACACTGTTAGAACCTTGGCTTGCTACGCGGATGCCGTTGTTTTGAGACACCCATCCGAGGAGTCTGCTGACATTGCTGCAAAATACTCTCCAGTTCCTGTTATCAACGGTGGTAACGGCACTAAGGAACACCCAACCCAGGCTTTGTTGGACTTGTTCACCATCAGAGAGGAATTGGGTACTGTGAACGGTATCACTGTCACTTTCATTGGTGACTTGAAATACGGTAGACCAGTTCACTCGTTGTGTCAGCTCTTGAGGCACTACCACGTGAGAGTTCAGTTGGTTGCACCTAAGGAGTTGTCTTTGCCAGAGAACATCAAGCAGATGTTGAAGGACTACGGAATGTCTGTCATAGAGTCCGAGACCTTGACCCCAGAAATCATCTCAAAATCCGACGTCTTGTACTGTACTAGAGTCCAGGAAGAGAGATTCGAGGACAAGGCTCAGTACGAGAGATTGAAGGACACCTACATTGTTGACAACAAGATCTTGCACCACGCCAAGCAGCACATGTGTGTCATGCACCCATTGCCAAGAACCAACGAGATTCGCGAGGAGGTCGACTTTGACCAGAGAGCTGCTTACTTCAGACAGATGAGATATGGTTTGTTTGTCAGAATGGCCTTGTTGGCCATGGTCATGGGAGTGGACTTCTAAACACATACTGTGCTCTCATAATTGGGGAATTGTGAGATGACATTGAGATTCATAACTACAGTCATGCTTACGAGCGTTTTCGGGGGAATTCGTTTGCAGGTTTGACTTGCACACTATTAAAGTATATAAAAGTTAATTATGAAGTATGATTTTATACTTGAGTAGCATGAGCCAGGATTTTCTACTGTACATGAACTTAGACCATTTGTTAATCTGTATCCGTTATAAAGTTCTCTTCGTCATCGTGTTTTGATAGACGACTTCGCTCAGGTCGCGTTTGACCTCCACGGTCACTTCGACCCCCATGCGAAATTCCATCGCCATTATTTTCATTGTGGTGGAGAGATTCCTCATCGTGTTCATGCAAGTGGTCGGATGCCTCCTGATCCTCGTTTGCTTGTATCAACGCCCGCGCAATCTCGATTTCATCTCCCCCAGAATTGTGTGCGTAGCCAGTGACCTCTGGGTCTACCACATCTGTGCTTTCTCTCCTTTTCGAAGAGCTCGTTACATCAGAATAGTCATAATCGTTCTGGTACGACAGATATTGATTGTCCCCAGCGACCGCAGACGCGGCAGCTGCAGCGTAGCTTTGATGATGGAGTTGAGAGTTATGCTGCTGGTGATGCCCGGGTAGCTGCTGATGACGCAGCTGATGCTGTTGCTGTCTCTGAATACGCTGATGTTGTTCCTGTGCTTGCTCCACGACAGCAATCAACCCAGCATCCAATCCAGCCAAGTCGTGGCTCAATAGCTCTGGGTCGTGCCTGTGTGAAGGAATGTTGTGTAGCTGGGCAGCTGCTACCATCGCATCCACATCATCTCCAGCACGCATTGAACGACCATCGCGCAACGATTGACCACTGTACGGGCCTTTCGGAGTACCTTTTTTAGGAAGTGCATGTCTTTTAACTGGTGCAGTATCCCGTGACTGGTCCTTACAATCTGCACAGTTTTTGACAACCTGTGCAACAGTGTCCTTGATTCTAGTCCAGTGGTACTTTTCGGTGACAATTGAAGTTGTTTTATTGATACCCGCATGATTGGCCAAGTGAACTTCTGAGCAAATTTGGACCTGCCGCACTGGATCGCTAACAACTTCTCTTCCCTTCAACATTAACTTTCCATTTTCCAATGAGTAGTGCGAAGCAGATGATCTCAACCGGGACTTCTCCTGCCTGTCAGCCATAGCAGGGTATCTCCCTGTTTGTAAATAGAATCTTATTTTGTCAAATCTGTAGGCACCAAGCGCAGGGTCTGATGTGTTCACTAGCTCCCTGCCATACATCAACGCATCCACAGCTTTGTCGTGTCCCTTCAAGATGCCCGCAGCCTTCACACGACCGAGTCGCTTGAAGTTCAACGATTCCCATATTCTTCGAGCAGCCACATTGGTTTCGAAAACCAAGTTAAACATAGAGTACGTGTAGCCCAAACGGGGGGACCATTCCAAAAAACAATCTGTTAATGTTCTTCCTATGCCTTTCCCTCTGATACCTGCGTTGACTAAAAAGTTAGCCGTACATATGTGTGAGCTCCGACCTGGAAAGTTGGGTTTTATGAAGAAAGTACCGAAGCATTCCTTCTCCCACTGTCTTGCACCCTCAAGTGTTGGTGAATCGCCTAGTACCATGACAGCAGCGAAAGAGCCGAACCAGTAATTTTGAAACTGCTCAATATGCAAGGTATCAAAGAAGGTGTTGGTGTCTCCGCGTTCTATCTCCATGTTGAATTCGTCACACAAGAAGGCAAGCAACCCAGGAGGAAGTTCGTTCGCATCGTGTATGGGGTATATGGTAGCCGTTGTTTCGCCATCTTTCAACAACACGGTGTATCGCTCAATTTCAGAAACAGTGCTATATTCTAATTGCGACCGGTAATGCGGTGGCTGCATCACATCATCAAACTCGGGCATTTGCAATCGGTATTTTAGTTGTCCCTAATATGGATTTTTGCAGTAAACGTAGATACAATACTGGACGTGTATATCTTGGAATGTATTTTATTTAATCAAAAAAAAAATCAAGATGCTTTTGATCTAACTGCAATATGATCGTCTAAAATGGATGTCTAAAACTGCGATTATGATCGTGTGACGATGACTTTTTCACTGTGAATGCTCTTGTGAGTCTACTCCTGCAAGTTCTTTCCAAACATGTGAGCACCAACAAACTTGTTGTGACCCTTCAAAACAGCAACGTTTTTGATGTACCCAATCCTTTCGAAGCCGAGAGAGTCCCAAATCCTCATACTCGCAACGTTTGTTTCAAAGACCAAATTGAATACGCTGTACACATACCCCAATTGCTTTGCCCAGACAAGATATTTGCGACCCAATTCTTTCCCCAAACCGAGTCCCCGCTTCTCATGATTGACGATAAATCCTGCATTACAAACATGCGAACAACGGCCTGCGTAGTTGGGTTTGATGTAGAAGTTCCCTAAGAAAATCTCTTTCCATTGCTCCTTCAGCAAGTCCTTCAATTCTGGTGCTTCCCATGACTCATACTCACCTGCTATCAAAATAGCGAGGAAGGAGCACAACCAGTGTTTGATGAAAGCGTCGAAGTCATTGATGGGATCGTCATATGGGTAGGTCAACCCCTCCTCGATGACGTAGTTATATTCATCTTGGAGGACAAGTAGAAGGTTCTTTGGTACACTGTGATAGTCGTGAACCGGAAAGATAGTCACTTTTGAGTCTGGTTTTTTTTCCAACGCGAACGTGATGGGCTCTGTAATGCGAACTGTACCGTTTTGCTTAGCAAATGGCAATTTCTCGTAATAATTGTAATCCATCGTGTTCTCAGACATTAATCTATTTTGGGCTTGGTCTTTCCTTGCATGTAAGGTGCTACCCAAACCAACACAAAACCGGCCCTGCGTATCACATCAAATTTACCCGGATTTCTTCTCCAATAACATAGACATGCTAAAACTAGAATTTGCATTTCTCCAATTACATGGATACAAAAAGTACACCTCATTGACACCGAACATGAACATCATCATGGAGGAACAAAAGAGGAATGGCACCGCCACAGAGAGTAAGTACGATGCACGCGCCTGCACCTATTACATAGACTAACATCCCCAGGTCTATCGAAGAAAGACAAGAGACGCCAACAAATAAGCTCCCGCATGGCCAAGTTGGAGTTCACGTTCGTGAGTGAGCGCGACAATTTCTACCGAAATCTGCTACACGAACTTCAAGCAACTCTTGCGACTCTTCAGCAGGGTAATAATGAGGAGTTCATTGCGAAGAAGTTGAAACTCGAAGAGGAGAGAGACTACGAGCTCACGAAATTGCGATTATGGGAGGAATACCAAGTCAAACGAATAGAAACTGAATATAACGAGGATATAGAGAGAGCAAAAGGAAACCACGACAGAATGATCAAGTTGATCAAGGAAAAGCTTTATGACAAGCTCGAAAAACAGATCAAGCAACTCAAAGAAGACAAATTATTGTTAAACTTGGTAAATGCAAACTCCTGGGGCAAGGACGAGAACCACAAAAACTCAGCAGCAGCAGCAGCCGCAGCAGCTGCTGCTGCAAGTGGCATAAATTTAAACGACAGAAGGTCATTACGCAAGCGCGAGTATGGTTCGCGATTTATAACTGGAGAAGCGGATGATCTCTCTGATGGGGGGTTCGCTTCAACCACGGGGACCATTCACAGCGGTTACGCTTCAGCATCCAAGAGACGTAGGCATTATTCTACTCGGTACTCTTCCAACGATGAGATGTCTCTGGGGATCACTGCTGCAAACAATGGCCCCACATCTGCAGGTTTCAATCTGAATAACCAAGGATCCAATGGGCATGGTCATTATAGTAGTACCAATGCCGGAAGTGGATCAAACGGTAACCATCAAAGACACGTCCCTCACGCAGGAGGTAGTGGGAACGACTCGAGCCTCAGTGATAAAGACTACGACGCATTGAACATGCTTATAATGGAAAATGACGATGGCGGGGAGTCTTTGAACCTACTCGACAAATCAAGCAGCAACAAACCCCACACTCGCGGGTCGACTAAGCAATTCACGGGCTTGCAAGGCTTGAAGCCTGAAGAGCTTAATGAAGACTTGGCACTTCTCAAAAATGCAACAAGCAGGCGAGATTAGAATTGGATGGGCATAAGGGCATGTATTTTTATCTATGTAGATCATACGAGTTTAGAGTAATGCTTACGGAGGCATATTATTATGTAGACCCAAATAGTACTCAGTCAGTTTAGTTTTTTCTGCTGCACTAATTTACAATGAAAATAAAGTGATCAACTCTATTTGCAACAACAAGTCATTTTAACCGACCAGTACAGAGGTTTTGAGTACTGATATTGTGCTTAATGCAAATATTGTCTATTTTAAAACATTACCGGCTTTATGATGTTTAGGCGAAGGATTTTGTTGATAATACCAGCCCTATTGCTTACCGCTGGTGGGCTCTTTTTCTGCAGCGGCTTGATCCAGCAACCACCGAGCTTTCTTACAACAGAGTTTGTGAAGACAGAGGTCGACACTAATACTATAGGTTTTCTCGATCAAAACGTCTTTGTTAGTGAACAAGTTATACTGTCTAGAAAAGATGCTCCATTTCAAATTGGGTGTTCAATTCCAGATACAAATGCTCCACGAGCCAGCGCGGCGTTTGTTGTACTCTCTAGGAACTCCGAGATACCAGGTGTATTGAAGTCGATGGACTCGCTTGAGAGGCATTTTAATAGGTGGTACAATTATCCGTGGGTGTTCCTCAACGATGAGACGTTTACTGATGAGTTTAAGAATGCTGTTCAACTGCACACCAAAGCGGAAGTCGAGTTCGGGCTCATACATGAGGCAGATTGGAACTTTGATCCCAACATTTCAAGGCAAGAAATATCAGCATACATAAATTCCCAAGGTGATAGAGAAATTCTCTACGGTAACATGGAGTCATATCACAAAATGTGCAGATACTATAGTGGCGGGTTCTATAAACACGAATTGGTGAAAAAGAGAGACTGGTTTTGGCGGGTCGAGCCCGACGTTGAGTTCTTTTGTGATTTGACATATGATCCGTTTGTTGAAATGGAGAAACGAGGCAAAAAGTACGGCTTCACAGTCGCGCTCAGAGAGCTCTACTACACAGTTCCAAACTTGTTTCGAGAAACCCAGGCTTTTATCAAGAATAATTCCGTTAATGTCAAGAGCGCGTGGACACTATTCGTTCATAATTCTAAATTCACCCACGGTGACCGTGAAAAGGACTTTGACGGCATTGACAACAGGAAAGACATATTGCGCGAGATGGAGGCTGACAAAATGCTTGAGAGATTCCTAAGTATGCGTAAGAAGAAAGACCATCATGTGGCAAAATTAGCTCCGCACCTTAAAAGAAAACTCTTCAAAGAGAAAAAGCCCCCTTTGTATGAGGATAGGATGAATAGGGAAGAGTACAACCTTTGCCATTTCTGGTCAAACTTTGAGATTGCCCGAACCGATTTGTTTAATTCGCCGATTTACGAAGCCTACTTTCAACACTTGGATGAGAGCGGTGGTTTCTACAAAGAGAGGTGGGGTGATGCTCCAGTCCATTCACTAGCAATGGGAATGCTTTTGGATGTTGATGAGCTTCATTACTTTCGCGATATAGGGTACAGGCATAGCACCATCGCGCATTGTCCTTCCAATGCGCCGGTCAACCAACTCGTATTTGACTATAAGCCGGTATCACGCGAGGACAGGTATTGGTCAAGGCCGGATGAGCCAAAAGAGAAAGGAATTGGGTGCAGATGCAGGTGTCCCAGGGGTCACCGAGATATTGAAGATTCGAGTGAGTCATGTATTCGGAGGTGGAGTGAAGTTGCTTCCAATCAGTTTAGAGCTTTTGAGAGCATTGACTTGAATCATTGGGAAAAAGTTATAGATTCTTTGGTGAGCCGGTATCTATCTACGGGTGGTGAGATAGGAGGTGATTCTCAGATAGTAGAAAAATTAGAGTGGTAATAGAAGGTGCTCAGGGAAGTATAGTTTCAGAATAATCAAATAGCTGACTTGAGTTAATGTCATAACGGTTGGTCTATATAGGCGGCTTCTGTGGGGCAATTAGTCTTCAGTCTTGAAAGAACCCGTAAACTATGAAGATCATTTCAATGAAGTCCTGAAGAACTTATTCTTTTCATCATTAAAACATGCCCAGAATGCATAGAATCCCTGTAAAATCATCACATGGTTTACGTCATTTTCTAAGAGAGCTAGTTCGGTTCGTTCGTTCGTTCAGTTGCCTTCAAGGTAAGCCCACTCACTCACTCGCTTCGTTCGTTCAATGAATAGAATAAAACCCAAAATATCCCTTTAAAAACTTTACAGACACGATCTTTGGAAACGTACAATAGCAGAGTATTAGACAAAACCCTAGACCTTACAATCATCTTTTTCACAATCTTCAATTTCTAGTATACAAAAGTCAATAAAATACAACGCAACCAGTAGTTGTTTAACCACCAAAACCGTACAAGGTTCTACCCTGTCTCTTCAAAGCATAGACAACGTCCAAAGATGTGACAGTCTTTCTCTTAGCGTGCTCAGTGTAAGTAACGGCATCTCTAATGACGTTCTCCAAGAAGGACTTGAGGACAACTCTGACTTCTTCGTAAATCAAAGCGGAAATACGCTTGACACCACCTCTTCTTGCCAATCTTCTGATAGCTGGCTTGGTAATACCCTGAATGTTGTCTCTTAAGATCTTTCTGTGTCTCTTAGCACCACCCTTTCCAAGACCTTTTCCACCTTTTCCTCTGCCAGACATTGTATTAAGTTATGTGAATGTAGTATAAAAGATTAACCTAAACGGTAACTAATGATTGAATGAAGTGGGGCTTGCCTTAGTATTTATAGAAATTAAGAGTTTAATACTTACGCGCTGACGCAAAACTATAGACAGTCTCTCTGCCGATAATAATTGCACTAACACCAACTTTGCCAGCACGTTACCGGTTACGCTGGAGACGCGCTGCAGGGCAGGCGTTTGTGGAGGAAAGCCAGGAGTAAAATGGTCTACAATTTACGCACCCAAGGGGGAAAATTATAGCACGGATTTTAGCATCTTTTCCAACGCTTTTGCGCTACATTTCCCTCATTTTTTTACTTGCTAAGGAGCTCGGGTAGATCTAGAGAGAGTGCAAAAATAGCAAAACGCGTTTTAGGATATTTAATTACGTCTGAAATTTACTCATGGGTGAGTAACTACCATACCTTTCTTCTTGAGCTTCGTAAGGCGCGCCTTTTTTTCAAGAGTGGTTACCGCGATTGTGACTCCAAATCAATTACGCGTGAGACGTGATACCGCGTGTGGTAAATCACAATGATGTTTCAAGTCCTCAACTTCATATAAATATTGAGAGTATTCCCCTACTTTCATTTATTCATCACACAACAACAATGGCTAGAACCAAGCAAACAGCAAGAAAGTCTACCGGTGGTAAGGCTCCAAGAAAACAATTGGCCTCCAAGGCTGCCAGAAAGTCTGCACCATCTACCGGTGGTGTCAAGAAGCCACACAGATATAAGCCAGGTACCGTCGCTTTGAGAGAAATCAGAAGATTCCAGAAGTCTACTGAGCTTTTGATCAGAAAGTTGCCTTTCCAGAGATTGGTTAGAGAAATTGCCCAGGACTTCAAGACCGACTTGAGATTCCAGTCATCTGCTATTGGTGCTTTGCAGGAATCCGTGGAGGCTTACTTGGTCTCTTTGTTCGAAGACACCAACTTGTGTGCTATCCATGCCAAGAGAGTCACTATCCAGAAGAAGGACATCCAGTTGGCCAGAAGATTGAGAGGTGAGAGATCTTAGATAGATCCAACTCTCCGTTGTATAATTTTTGTATATTAGTTAATATTATTTTGAAGGTGAATCTTTTGTAGAACGGTGAAATTTAATTGCTCTCTTCTAAACTGTACAAAAACATCTACCATGGCGAATTTGGACAATTTGAACTACTGGGCTAACTCTCCTGTGCCGGCTTTCGCATTCGGTACTGCTTTGATTGGAAAGGGCCTCACCACTACTAAAGTGCCTACCTCCATTGCAGAGGGCACCCTGGGAGGATCTTTCAAGTTTGGCAAGTCTTTGGCTGCAGCAAGACCTACCAAATTGTCATGTTACCTATTTGGTGCTGCCCACCTTTTAGGAGGCTACATCAACGTGGACGGTGATCCATTGAATGCTGCAGGTTTCAATTTCGCTTGGTCCACATTGTATTTGATTGTGAATGGAGGTGCTGGTGTAAAAAGCTTGTTCAAAGCTAGAGTTGCTCCCTTTGGGTTGACTGTTTTAGCCCTTGGGAATGCTGGCCTCTACGGTCGTAAATTCTTCTGGAATAAGGCTTAGTCTAAAAAAATAGTGTACTCAATCCCATTTGAGTGGTAAGAGATTGTTTTCGTTAGCGTACTGAACAATTTGTGTGTCATCGTACAATTCGATAAATTGTAGGTCCATTGGTCTCTCTTTTGGGGCTGCAAATTTGCGGTATTCGTCGAATATTATAGTCAACGACCAGTTCTGCAAACGCCGCAAGACCCCAACCAAACAGCCTGTCCTGTGCTTACCTCTATTGCAGTGAATCAAGATGGGCTGATTCCGCGGATCTATTATGATCTTGACTGCTTCCGTAATTAGTGCTGAGCTGATATTCACAAACGGCTCCTTATTTCCCGACATTCCCAACTGGAAGAGCTTGATGTTTTCGTGTTGTAAGAATTCTTGCTGCAATTCGGGGTAATCTTCAGGCATTAAGGAAAGAATGGACTTTAGCTTTAGCCTTTTTAGAAATGATAAGTTCTGTGGCTGTGGAAATGACGATCGGAAGATGTTCTTTACGATGGGCGCAAAGTTCTCTGGAGGCGTGATGAAATCACTCGAGGCTTTGGTGTTGTGCCTGAACTCCTCCGTGAGCTTTTCTTGGAGCTTAATGTCTAATTTGTCGTCCAAGTCTTCCTCGTACCTCAAATCTTCCTCCCCTGCACGTTCGCTTTCCTCTTCAGTAGTGGATACGTTCACTTCCTCAAGCCGAAAACGGGCAAGCCTAGATCGTATATGTTTGTCATCTGCATGGATATTTGGCGGATCTTCATATTGTTGACCAACTACGGACTTGTCCTCGGTCTCATAGTTGAGCGGAGTTCTTACCATCTTTGGACTCGGCAACTCCTCGTCCATAGTAAACGGATCGTCTGCGTATTCCTGCATGGCCGAACGCTTATTTGAACAAACTTAGGCTTGGTGGATTCGTGGTATCAAAATCAGCTAGAACTTTTTTCTCCAGGAAATCATTTCATGATAGAAGATATACAACAAAATATCGATAACCCAGAACAGAACCCCAGTTGCTTGTTATTGAATCCTCCCGAATTAGTAATGTAGTACGCTTCATCACTCTGCTATAAAACATGCCAATTTTACAAGGCAAAGTTCATTACCTCTGCTAAACCTAACATTTCCGGACATGTTCCGCAAGATCCCAGTGTATATCTAAACCAGGGCCATTCTGAATGCCTAAATCAGGACCACCAAAGACCGATACCTTGCGGTTCATGTGAAACTGAATGCGTTGTCCTTGATTGCAACAAAGAGAAGTTGCTTGACGACATTGTACGACATTTTACGACATTGGCGCGATCAATATTTTTCTTTATCAAAAATCCAGGTTCGACGACACCATGTCTGCACTTTTCCACTTTCGCTCCCTCCTCCAAGTGATATTGTTGCTCATATGCACATGCACGTATGTTCATGGCACTACCCCCACGTTGTTGGATAACAGGAAAAACGGAGCATTGGGTGTATTTTGGAAATTCGCACGTATAGGAGAGAGGTTGAGCCCTTTTGTTGCTTTGGGGTGCTTCGTGATGGCCATCAGCATTTTGAGAGAATGAGCGTTCTCGAAGATGCATCCAGCTTCTCTTTTTAGAGCTAGACCCAAGCGTGTTACAGATGATTACAAAAAGTGTTTATCATATATATTGCACCCTAATCACGCGATAATTACCTGAACTCCACGAGCTCATTACTGTTGTTGCACATGATGGGAGTTCTTTCGGTACCGACAATCCTCTCCAAGGAAACTGCATCCCATTTAGAGTATAACACTTTGACATACACCAAGTCTAAATCTGCGACTTCATGATAAACCGACTTCCCAATAAACCTTATCAATTCTTTGTAAAAGATCGGGTTAGATGGCAAAGTATACATCAATAGCGTCTTTACTCCACTAATTTCAAATCTCCTGAAAAAGTGTAATCTTTCTGTGTAGAGTAAAACTTTAATCTTTCCTGTTTGGAAGAAATGTCTTGTCCTTGTCATCTTTGAAGTGGAGGTGTATTCATCAATAGCACCAAAAGTTATCTTGGTGGAAGTTTTCATGTAATGTTTGACTCGTAAGTAGTCAAAGTACGAAGGAATAAAGATCATAATTCCATCGTCGTAAGATGTGGACTTCATCAAAGAAGGCAAAGCCGCATTTATAAAGTATTTGAATCTAGCATCTGGGTCGTTGGCAGGAGACACACTCTCAAACCTTTGATAGATTTGCTTGATTTTCAACCACACAGAATTCATCATACAGTGCTCTTTGTCGATAACTGGCTTGAATTTGATCTTCCCGCCCACATTAAAAGACTTTGATGTAGTCAAGTTATTAATGTTTGGAGTCAAGTATTCGCTGAAGACCAAAGTTTGTCTGAACAACTTACTTTGGTCGTTGATCATCCACATTCTAATTCTGGAAAAGTCCGCGTCGTGAAACTCCTTTGGAATCTTGTTGATATGCTCTAGCACCGAGTTCACGTGGTCCCAGTTTTGAGCTTCGATTTGGTGGGCTCTATCAACAATAAGTACTTCGATGGAAGAAATGAAATCATCCTGTCTCTTCTTTTTGTCGGGATTATTTAAAATCATTGAGAGTCCGATGGGAGATGCGATAATAATGTCCGAAGAATAAAACGATGTATAAAGTTTCAAAGACTTTCTAGTGAGTTTCATTCCGAGACAGAAGAAATCGTTTGAATTCCCCGCAAAAGTATCCTTAAAGTCATCAGGCTTGTTGTCAGGCACTGAGGATTTCGAGTAAAACTGCGTGTTGAAACGCTTTCTGTTCTCCTGCTGTTCAGTTCCTGAGAGTTTGATGAGTTCATTCACGACCTCATAACACGCATGTCTAGTTGGAAGCAAAATCAATACTTTTGGACGCGTGAAGCCTTGGTCCCTGATCTCAGGCTCTTCGCCTATTTCCGCTGCAGTCTTGCCAGACTTCAATGCTTCTCTATAATTGTGGATTCTGGCGTTATTTTTCAAGACACGGTCCCTGGTCTTGAAGACATGATTGAGTGCATGTAAAACATAGAGCTTTCGGTAAAACTTCTTCGAGTAGTCTTTGTACGGAAATGACACGTCTTTGTAGTCCAACATTGGAGACAAGATATCATGTTCCAATTCCGTGAGATCTTCAGGATATTTTCCTTTAAATGGGACAAGGAGCCTTTGTTTCAATGGATATTGATTCAAATTTTTCTTAATCGCTGCCACGGTAGTGATAGCCTCACCAGGTGGCATCTGAGTGAAAGACGAGTATTTACCGTCATCGTGTTTTCTTCTGTCTGCAATAACCCACTTCTCTTTGTTTTTGAGAATTGCTTTCTCCTCCCGCTCCGCGTATTCCTCTGTTGGTTGATTAAAATGAATCTCATATGGGTCATTTTGAATCAGGTATGTCAATCCCTCGTCGTCTGATTCTGCGTCGACATCGGAGTTGTCGTTTTGTTCTCCTTCTTCTTCATCGCTCACCACTCCCGCTACTTCCCCTTCTTTCTCTTTTGGTTCTTCATCTTCCAGATCTTCTTCTTTTGCCTCATTGATCTTTTCGGTCTTGGGATGCTCAGACTTGAGCAAAGTCAAAAGTGCACCGTAAGCCATTCTGCTGTGATCATTACTTTCATCCTCGCTCTCGTTGTCGGAAATTTGAGCCTCAGACTCAGACTCATCAACTTCAGGTTCATTGTCATCATCGCCCTGTTTCTTTTTGCTTGCAGTTCTGGTAACAACTCTCATCTCCTGTCTGCCGTGTTTTCCTCTTTGACGCTTGGTCAGAGCCTCCTGCTCAGGTCTGCCTCTCTTGAAACTTTTCTTTGTAATTTGACGGCCACTCATTAGGACGGTTTGTTCAAGGTTGCAACTACTTGAGTCCGTTTTTTTCAATACCGATGAGTTTGATGCCTGAAGCTTAATGAACACAAAAACGCTAAAAGAGGATTGAACACATTTAATTGAGGTTGACGAAGTTGGAACACAAGCTGAACTAGGTGCTCAAGAACTCTATAACACCAACTGCAATCAATTGTTGAAGTGTACTTGTAGCACCTACTAAACTACGAAATTTCTTTTCGATTGTGCACTACACAACATAAAGATTCTATATAATCAAAAAGCTTCTCGCATATGTATGGGCTTTAAGCCACTCATCAATTTCAGATTCAGAACAGTGTGGCATGGCCGATCAGCGTTTTGATTATGTGGTTTCCAAATTGGAAAAATCGACAAGGAAAAAAAAACAAGCTAAGTCACACAATCGAACAAGTGGCGCTCTCAAAGACACCACCAATCAGACTACCTTAATAAGCAACGCTAATATCATTCACGTACTTTATGTACCGGTAACCACAACCTATCTGCACTTTGCTACCACTGTCTGAGTGAAAACATATTCCAATACTTCATTTGAGGAGACATAACCTTAATTTGACCTCTTCACATAATAATCTTCAAAGGCCTGTGCACGCTAACAGAAACTAAGAAACCACACATCAACATCTCCATATAAGATGCCTAGTACCCCGGTGAAAATTTTAAAGCTAGTGCGGGCGTTATTGTCAACAATATACTTAATATTGGTCATTCTCACCATTCCACTCGCATTTGACGTGGGAGGAGTAGGTTGTGGGTTGGCCTTCTCCTTAACCATATGCACAGTCTACTTTTTATGCACTACCTTAAGGCTTGTGACAAGACGAAGCCGGTATTTCAGATGGGTCTCAGTGTTGTACTATGCTCAGCACTTCTTTATTCCCAGTGTGCTTACCCTATTCTTATCCTACCACAACACTACAGGAAGTAATAAAGCAGAGGCACTTCCAGTGAAGATCTGGGGTTACATATTGACGAATTCGACCTCTGTGTTCACTATTTTGGAAGGATTTTGCTCGCTTCTTTTGATCCAGGCTGTTGGGCAAATTATCAACTGGCTCACGGCTTATAAGTCAGATAGCTGGATTATTGTCTCCTTGGTCGCAAGTGGATCTATCATTACTGTGGCATTGTCCTTCTTGTATCGCATCTACGTTTTCCCTTTTACCATTGGCATGATTAGTGCATCATTGTTAGGGTCACTATTGACTTTGACTGTTGGTATTGGATTATATGGCATACTTTCAGGTAAGGGTTCTATAATCGAGTCGTCTTTGTTATTTGCTTACATAGTACGGTGCATCTACGAGACTTTCCCTATTTTGTCTGAAAATGCCACCAATGCACTCACTTCGCTATTCAAGCAGGCAACGGTCAACCTCCAGTACGAAGTTCCCAAATTACCACAAAAGATTATAAATCCGATTCTGCACCTCGTGCCGTTTCTCACTTCAAATATTCCCCGTTCATTCAAAGCAGTTTGGGAGTTTTTGATTATGGCGATTCATAAACTTACACTTCCATTATTGCTTAACTTGGCTTATAGAATTGGAGTCTTCTATGCCGCGACAAAGATCATCCCGTCTTTGTACTACAACTCCTCTCATCCAACAGTCTCTCCACCACGCACACCATCGCGGAGTCCATCGGTCACGAAAATTCGCCAACAACCTAAGAATCAGAGCACATTAACCCTGATCGAAGATGATTCAGGGAATATCGGCTCAAGTGACATCTCGCCTGATATTTTGGCTTCTGTGGACTACAATGTCCCTAGCATTGGCACCGAGCCTGTGCAGAGAAATACTAAGAACTCTTTCCGCCTCAAGCCCCCACATCGGCAGCCTCCTTCCGCAATGTTGAAATTGGTTTATGCATATTCACCCTGCTTGATTATTGCGGTATACACACATTTGATGATGATGTACAAGGGAGAGTTAGGCACCGAGTTGAAGTTATGGGGTTTTTGGCACAAGCAAAATACAGGTAACTTCGAAATTATCGTGCATCCATGGCAGTTTTGGAATTGGATTAATATGTCCACCACATTACTCCTATACGCCATGGAGCTATTTGGAGACGGTAGCTCGGGCAGTAACTCTGCTTTAACGAGTCACTGGAAGGTCGAATGATTCGACTGTTGCATATTTATAGTTCTCATAATGTATGATTTATAGCTAACCATATAGCGGATGAAGATATCTTGTAATGATAGTAACCTGAGGTTTCTAAAAGATTATATCATTTATAGGCCAGCACACTAGAGTAAAAATTCAGTTTTTAAAAAAGGCCAGAAAAGTAGGTTAAGATAATACCATCCATAGCCCAGAACAGTAAAGTAAAAATATCCTGTCATTCATAGACCAGAACAGTAGAGTAAGAATGTAGTACTATTTATAGACCAGAAATATACGTATCCTAGACGTCCTCCTTTATGATTATCAGAAAAATTGCAACTCTCGTCCTAAACCGTAAACCTGCCATCTTTCCAGACAGTGAGAACAGCTGTGATCAGAGCTTGACTCTATGTTTGCTTGGATGTCTCATCATAAAATCAAAAGGAGGAGCTAAAGATCCCCATCTTTCAGTCACTAAATAATACTCAACATCACCTGACGTTGAAGACGAAGTCTGGCGTATTTGACTACGCGACCTCTCGATCGTGAAGATCAGATGCAGACTTGTAAAAGGGACATTCATGGACCAAGAATAAGCTCCATTGGGTTAACCGGTAAAAACCGGTCATTTGTTATATCTTTCGCTTAGGATACCAACCCCATTGCCGAAATGTGCACCAACCAGTACAAAGCATGGCTGGAAAGTGATGACTTGAAGCCGGGTACCAAAAAAGATGAACTCAAACCCAAGCATCACAGCCAGTGACCTTAAGGTATAAAGACTAGACATCAATCCAAGCTGTCCAGCTTAGCTAAAGACCCATGAATGCCCAGAGCTTTAGAAGGCAAGATTCAAAATGAATTAGGTCAATCATGAGTTTAAGCAAAGACGGAGCAACCCTTCAGCAATGCCAAGTCAGTACACCAATCACTGACCGCTAGCAATGTGCTTCAGTGCAATCTCAGTGGTGGCCAGGTTTCAAGCCATCAAATGATTTCATGAATACATTACGTTTCCGCTGTAGTGGCAGGAGACTTTCCCCAAAGCTTCTTATGATCGAAAGATCCTTCTGTTAGCTTCGACAAACAAATTTTTGACCATGAATGTGAATTAATAAAATTACATGGAAACTGCCCTTTTATAAGCCAGCGAAAAAAATTTTACTGGTGGGAAGAATTTCCGATCACAAAATGAGATTTCGATTAGGGTTGCAAACTATTTACTTCAAGATAAAATCAATCCAAGACTCGGGAAGAAGACTTGAAATCATATCGTAAGACCGTGCTCCAGTCCCACAATACACAACACGTGGGTTGCTCTTCTTTGAATAAACTAAGTCAAACAAAGTATGGTATAGTTCCTTCAAATTCGTTCCCTTACCTCCTGAGGTGGTCATCGGGTTTGCCTGATGTTGCGATTTTGTAAAGTCATCAGCATATAAGCTTCTCATGTTCTCATCCCATGTTCTGACCTCAGAATGAACCATATTTGTTACACGTGCTTTTGCAGCGCTTCTGCTTGATACCTGCAAATTACCAAGTCTTACCTGGGAAACCAGTAAAGATTGATGAGCGAGTTCTCTTGCAAGTGTAGTGAAAACATACTTGAGTTCATTGAAGAAAACGGTTTCTGGTGCATGGTAGGCCATACTCAACGAGCTGGTAATGCTGGGACTGACCAAAATTGTCTTTGCTTTCTGATTTCTTATAATGTCCACCAAGCCCAGGGAAAGCAACTGTATAATTACAAGCAATCTGTCATTGAGCAGCCTCCATACTCCTGTGCCCAAGTTTTCTATCGGTCCCACAGGAAGGTACATGCTGGGAGCAAAAACAACACTCACAAGATTAAGAGTATGTGCCTCTGCCCCAATAAAAGGGATCACAGGTAGCTCTAACAACCGTCCGAATTTGTTGATTTGAGCAGCTATGCTATCACAGTCCTTTATATTCAAGTAGTTCATGTCGTCAGTGATTGGGTTTGACTCGATGTACCGAACATCATTATCATCCAAGATGGTGAGATAGACAATAAGACCACGCTTCTCGAAATCCAACGCTATTATCCGTGTCAAAGGAACAGTAGGAGATCCTACGATCAAGACAACATCTCTACGCGCGCCATTGGGTAATTTTGGTGCTCTCCGCTTATTTCTGGGTGCCTTTAGGGCTGACCTCGCGCCTAATTTTTGAAAAGAACCACCGTATCTATTCCGGTAGATGTACGCACACGATCCTATCCCAATTGACAACATGGTAATGTAGCTCCACTTGTTTCCCTTCACATTGTGAACCATTCTGTCTAGTGCAGATGATTCAGCAACGTGCCGTGGAGGTAGTGCGCCACTTTTATCATACAGGAACCAATTGGAAACTGAGCTGGCAATATCTGAACTCGCAATCTTCTCCTGCTGTGACATTATAAATCCGGTTGATTGTTCATAAGCATAGCTTAGCGCCTGTATCGACGCCAGTACAGGCTCAGCTACCATCGTCAAGATTTATTTTTGTTAGTATACCGAACCCGACAAAATTCACCAATTCACAGCACTGCCATAGTCACACAAAGGTAATCAACTTTGACTATACAAACATGAATCTAGGGTGGCAATTCTTCAACGTGTGAACAATTTTCGAACGTATGTCAAAATGATGTCACCGTTGCTATTAGCCTATGTGTAGCGTTTCAACAGAGCACAAAGTAAGATGTGCTGAATAGGTATCACGCATTATGGGGTTGACTTTCTTTCGTGATATCACAGTGCGTGATATAGCAATTTAAGGGGAAAAGCAACACTTCCAAAAAAGGAAATCGGCACCACTATAGTACACCCAAGGTCATATATACTGTATAGAGATCACTATGGTTACGGCATGTCGGAACACAGATCATCCAGGTACCGCAGTCACCTTCAGCTGGCATTGTAATCGAATGTAGCTGGATAAAGTTTCGTTTGCTAAATGTATTGCTATCCCATGAACGCCCAAGCAATGATAGTTATTGCGCAAACTTAAATAGCAGGTTTCCTGCGATTGTGAAACAAAGATCCGCCCACTGTCTTGGTAGGATTATCTATATAAAGAGCACCTTTACCGCTAAAAGCTCATTATATTCAACATACAAAATGGCTAACGAAACACACAAATTATTCTACAAAGGTTCAGAGAACGACTTCATTGTCTTCATTGAAGACCCAGCAGCTCTCGAGAAGTTCAAGAAAGGGGACACAACCATTCCTTTGGTTGAAATCGTTTCTGTGTTTAAAATCTACACCAACAGGCAAGGTGGTTCGGAAGGTGTATTAGACGAAGCCTCGAAGGCCGAGTTGTCCAACGAGTTCGGTTCTACTAACACCGATGAAGTAATCAAAAAGATCATCACTGAGGGCTCTGACAAGCACTCTGCCCACATGGCAAGAGGCGGCAACTCAAAGAACGACTCAATGGGTGCAGGTGCCACTTGCAACTAAATATAAATAGTCAATGAACGTTTTTACAGACTTTTGCAACTTTAATGCGAAAACTAGCGTAAATTATAATTACACAAATATAATCAGCTTTGGCAATTATCACGTGACTTGGATCTCAACGATTTGAGTTTTCTTAGCTGTACGTTGTACCAACTGGAAGATTCCTCTTCTCTATTTGTTTCATGTGAGCACAGATACCGTGGGATTTCTTTGCTCCAAAAATCCTCGAAAACATCGTAAGCAGCAACACTGAGAGATTCCTGGATATACACTACTCTTTCCTCGGAGTCTGTGCTTTTCGTTTCCTCATGTGCCGCACAAAAAGAGCAGAGGGGTTTAACATAAACTGATACTTTTACATGATCTTTGAAGTAACAGTTTTCGTTATACCAGTCATAGACTGAGACATGTCTGTCTACATAGCTCATGTTTTTGGGGTGACGCAGGACATGAAGCTCACTATTGTCATTTTTTTGGTTGCAATTGACAAACTGATCCAAAGTTAACAAGTTATCTTTCCATATCAAACACTCGCTGGAGTTTAGGAATAGCAACAAGAGCTCTAGAACACATCCACGGATTGTGAAGCTAAGCTTCAAAGAATTTGGATAAGTTGTAAAGAGACCCCCGTCGAATTCTTTACTGTCGCTCATCAATGCACTTGCTCTCAACGGAACTATGAAAAGCGGCTCATGTTTAGCTTGGTTAGTGTTCCCAATACTTGCTTTTATGAAATGCTTTAACTTGACTAGGATGAGATGACTTTTGAACAAAAATGCCCCGCAATGGCAGGAAACTACCTTGTTTTCTTCCACCCAAGCGACCGTTATTGAGCTGCACAAAAGAAGTGCCCCGAAAAACTGAATCGACATGGGAACGGTCGAAAAGAAGCTCACGTTTTTAAGATCGATGTAGTCATCTAGCTCTTTCGTTGGAACTTTACCACTTGAGAACGCCAAACTCTTTTGGTTCACTTGATCTAGACACCGAGAGATTTCAGCCAACCAAAGCTCTATGGATTCGCGGCTAGTGGTGCTGTTATTTAGCAACGAGTTGACAATTAACTTATACTTACCCGCTCTGGAAAGTGGTTTCTGTAACAACGAGAGGAATGAAAGGTCCAAATGTTGAGAGTAGGGTTGGGTCACTTCAATAAATCGCTCCCATCCTTTTAACCAAGATTGACCGCCGGGGCTAGCAGAGCAGAAGATATTTACGAGGTCTAGAACCATTCCATAATTATCACAATATCCTTTGTAGAGGTGGATTGGAATGGCTTTATCACTAATAAGTTTTGCCACCTTAATTACAAGCGTATCAATTGTATAGCATTCGCGAAAAAGCTTTTGCATTGCTCTTAAAAACTGCTCATGATGCGCCTCCAAGTGTTGGAAATATGCAACCAAGTACTTGAAGGGAATGGGTGCTTCTAAACTGTCGAATACCGTCAGTAAAATGTAATTTCGGTTAAATAGTTGAATGGAAGTAACGTATACTTTCTCAGTTTCAAGAAGTTCTTGAACAATGTGACTCAAAGTCTGTTGTCGAATGCTCTCTGACGACTGCAAAGGTGAAAATGAAATGCAAGGAAATGGTGAACAAATTCCCGGACTGGGAGTAGGAAGGAGAGCAACATTTGATTTCAATCTATGAGTGAATGTTGATATCAATTGATTTTTGATAGTATCCTCTTCCGTATGTCCATTTGACATACTCTTTTTGGGCTGTGTATCGCGACGTAAAGTAGCTTCAGACCCGCTTGGTTTTATGACAATAAGCTTGCCCGATAGAGATCTCGATCTCCAAACAGCTCCTGAATCTCGCGAGCCTATTGCATTGGTGACAGCAAAAGCCTTATACACCTGGGAGTTCAAAATAGACTTTCCTGCCTTGAACAGATAGTCTCGTGCAGTTTCTGGCTGTAATTGTGGGCGAGAAATCGGCCATGCATATTGGTTATCACAAAACTTTAGTTTTGGAACGAATGTTTGTGCTCTCTTTAAGTCTATAGTCTCACCTTTTTGCGTGTTATCATTCCGCAATTGACCAAGTTGGCGCCCTACTTCACCAGCCATGTAAGTGGTTTGAATATTTTACTGCACTTCTAATTTGCAGCCACAAACACTAAACGCATTTCTTTCATCCCCACATTTCACTCACCACTGATCATTTCTCTTTATAGGATTCATTTAGGGAAGTTGGAATGCAAGTGTGAAGTCTGTATAACTGCAGAGTTATAGGTCTATATTCAGAGTTGGGGGGCAATCAACCTCGTCAAAATTTTTTTAGCGAAAAGACTTGACTGTAAAAGATGAGCTCTAGAGCACTCAGAAAATTGGCAAAGAAAAGGCAACAGGACATCGAAGATGTTAACAATTCTTCGGATGAATCCGAAGAGGTGGGAATTCAAGCCCCCAAGCCTAAGTTCAATGCTTTCGCACTCTTAAACGAGGATGAGGTCTCTGATGAATCCGACGACGAACCCAAGCAGAACGTTACCGTCAATGAAGAAGATGCGAACAGCCTGAGTACGGTGCAACCAAAAACAGACAAGAAACAGCTGCGAAAGTCTAAAAACAAAAAAGGGAAGAACAAGGCTAAGAATGGTCTGGACTACGATAGTGACCAGGAGTTGGATAGAATATTAGAAGAGGCAAGGAGACAAAACGAAGCTTCCATGCGCAAGGACAGTCCAAATGTTGAAGAAGAAGAGGAAGATGACTTGGATGCGTTTGACGTGGAGGAAGAATACCATCTTCATCCAACACCTGTCGAGGAGTTTGACTCTAACTTTAAATTCTTCACCTCCAAGAGATTGAAAGAGTCTTTTCCGGTGCTATCTGTAAAGTCCTACAAGAGATTGGACCCAGACCACGAATTCCGGAATTTGTTCGGAAACCTTTCTCTTGAAGCTATCGATGACGGTAACAGCACAAGTTCTTTGGCAATATCGCCTGAAGTTTTACTGCAATTCAAGAGATTGGCGAGACTCACCAGGGGTTGGTCAGGCAAGGACCGCCGCGGTGTTCCAGGTACAACAAGAAAATTACTTATGACGAGAATTAGAGACGACTGGCTTCCAACTGCCCAAAAGCCTTTGAATATGGACGAGATTTCAACTAAAACTTTGATCAATTACTTTGATTATAAGGAAGAGGATTTGTCACCCGATGAATTAGAATTGAAATTGAAAAACGAGCGCAAGTTGGGAGTGAAATACTTCAAATTCAACAAGGTCTTAACACCTCAAGAGACCGGAGCAAACACTAAGTTTTATGCATCTGTGGTGCTAACCCCTGACCCTGATTCCTTGATTCATATGTTACAGGTATACCCATATCATGTGGAAACATTACTTCAAGTTGCCATGATCTTACTTAGACAGGGCAACGAAAAGTCCACAAGTAATTCATTGGTCGAGCGCGCCCTTTTTGTTTTCGACAGAAGTTTCTCCAAGAGCTTCCATGAGCTTTTACTGGAAGGAAAATCCGAGCTTATCAGATTACCATATGAATCTTTCATGAACAGACAGTTTTACTTGTGTCTCTTCAGATATATCACAGGATTGGGGGAAAGAAGATTGTTTTCTACTGCGCTCAACAACTGCAAATTATTATTTAGTTTGAGTCCGACCGAAGACCCTATGGGTGTGAGATATTTCATTGATTTCTACGCAATTATGAGCGAGGAGTACAAGTATCTAATCCAATTGGCCAAGTCTCCTTTGACAACTACTTATAAAAGATGGTTGACACCAGGAATAGCTTTTTCAACTGTTTTAGCACACTTGTACCTCAACGATACGGAGAGTGCAAAAGCAGCCTTGAGACGCGCTTTTGAAACTCACCCTCACACCGCCATCAAGCTTTATGAAGCGATAGGTTTGGGAAGCTTGCCTCCTATAGATAGGAAACCTACAGTCGAAGAAGAAATAGTATGCGAGACCTACTTAGTCAGAGCTGCCGTTATGTGGACTGAGCAAGCACATCGTCAATTCTTGTGTGACCAACTAAGCGTGATTTTCCAAGAAAAAGCACAGAGCAATACAGAATCATCAATCACATCTTCTTTATTGAAATTCTTTGGTTCTGGTAACCAGAAGTCTAACTCTGATATTCCCTTGAATTTGATCAGGTTTGCAGTGGTTTCAGGAGAGAACAAGATTTTGGCCAAGTTGCCTGAGAAAGTGTGGTCTATGCTGAATATGTTTGAGTATGATGTCCTTCCTCCACGCGACTCGCGAGTTGCCTACAATGAGTTCACAGGTGTTCTGGGTAACCAAGATACGGTGATCGACGCAATGATTAATTATGTTAACCATAATTTATTGGGTAACCTTGTCCAAGAAGCTGCAACAAACGACGACATTTTGGACTTTGGACAAGAAGAGTAGATAAATTAATAAAAGTCGTACTTGTGTGCTTATGTTCTTCGGTACGAGCAATTCAGGTACAGAAAAACGTATTGTAAAAAAAATATTTCGGATATATTGACTTGACTGTTGAACACCGCAATAGTTGATCTTACCGTTTCACAATGATCGCTATTGATCTTTTGTTTGGAGATTCAAAATTGCAGTATCAAATATCAACCACTTTCTTCATTGGAGTGATTGTACCTTCTTTGGTTTATGTGTACTTCAAATACATTACCAAGGTACCGAACAAGTACAACAAGCTAGAGGAGCCAATCAAGTTGGAAATACCAATTCCTGACGAGGCTAAACCACACTGGAAAGGTAAGCGCTTGTATCCACCAAACTTGTCAATCAGAGTTCCCAATGAGCAAAATAAAATTCAAAGTTACTGTCCTGCCACTGGTCAGTATTTGGGCACTGTGAATGCACACTCTCCCAACGATATTGATGAAATCTTATCCAAAGCGAAGGTCGCACAAAAGAAATGGGCTAACTCCTCATTTGTTTTGAGAAGACGCCTTTTGAAAACCCTCTCGAGGTTTATTCTTGACAACCAAGAGAACATCGCAAGGGTGGCATGTAGAGATAGCGGTAAGACAAAGTTGGATGCGCTGATGGGTGAAATATTTGTCACATTAGAGAAATTGAACTGGATTATCGCAAATGGTGAGAAGGCCTTAAGACCTTCCCAACGTCCAGGTCCGTCTAACTTTATTTTGAGTTTCATGAAGAATGGTGAGGTGAGGTATGAACCCTTGGGAGTTGTTTCGGCATTGATTTCCTGGAATTATCCATTCCACAATCTCATGGGCCCCATCATTGCTGCTTTATTTACAGGAAATGCTATAGTCGTCAAGTGCTCAGAACAGGTAGTATGGTCATCAAACTGGTACTTGAAATTTGTCAGATCCGCTTTGAAACTGTTAGATATTGATGAAGACTTGGTGCAATTGGTTTACTGTTACCCCGAAAATGCAGACTACTTCACCTCACACAAGGACATTTCTCACATTACTTTTATTGGCTCCAAACCTGTTGCTCATAAAGTAGTGGAAAGTGCCGCCAAGCAATTGACCCCGTGTGTGGTGGAATTGGGTGGTAAAGACTCTTTTATCGTGTTGGACGACGTTAAGGATCTCAATGGTTTATCGTCTGTTATTATGAGAGGTACTTTCCAGAGTGCTGGCCAGAATTGCATTGGTATTGAGCGCGTGATCTGCTTACCAAAAAGCTATGAGAAATTGGTTAATATATTATCAAGCAGGGTCCCAGAGCTTCGTTTAGGGTCGGATATTGATCAATTGGATGAAATAGATGTCGGTGCTATGATTTCTGACAACAGATTCAAGTCAATAGAGGGTCTCATCAATGATGCTGTCTCCAAAGGGGCACAACTTATTTCTGGAGGCAAGGCTTACCAGCACCCAAACTATCCCCAGGGCCACTACTTTGAGCCTACTTTATTGATTGATGTGACTCCGGAAATGAAAATCTTCCATGAGGAAGTCTTTGGCCCAATTTTGACTATGATTCGTGCCTCATCTGTTCAAGAAGCAATTGATTTTGCAAATGCAACGGATTACGGTCTCGGAAATTCTGTGTTTGGAAGGAACTATGACCAGATCAATGAGATAACCAACCAATTAAAAAGTGGAAATGTTGCAATCAATGACTTTGCTACGTACTACGTTGCCCAGTTACCTTTCGGTGGTTGCAAAGGCTCTGGATACGGTAAGTTTGGAGGCGAGGAAGGACTTACAGGTTTGTGTTTAGCCAAGTCTGTTGTGATGGATAAACCGTACTTAAGGATGTTTGGTGTGGCAACTTCGATTCCTCCTGTTTTGGATTATCCTATCAAAGATGATAAGAAAGCTTGGAATTTTATCAGAAGTTTAAACACCGCAGGCTACGATTATAGAATCTGGGAGGTTGTTAAAGCTTTCAAGAAATTGGCAAAGAATGAGTCATGAGACTTCACTTCCAGAATTCAAGTACATGTACATACTGATAAATAAGATCCGATGGAAATTGCCGTTTTATTTAAAATGTAATTAAATCACTGATCATCATGAAGTTAATCAGTGCTTATATAATAGAAGTATAATGGCTACAAATCAGGGACCATAAACAGGTCTCAACTTGCAATGTAACTGACCAACTTCAAGTTGTTTAAGCCGCATTGATGTGCAATTCTGGAGATGGACTGATAGTTGCTTCCACTAACAAGTTAACCACGTCATTTTTCTTCTCCTCAAACTTTGCCTTGATATTTGCCAACTCCTTCTCAACGGTAGCATCAGCTTCTTTGTCAATTGATTCGTTCAAGCCAGCGTGCTTACTCTCGAACTCTTGCAACTCGGCCTCCTTTTGTTTTCTATATTCATCCACTTCAGCCTGAGCATCTGCTTTGGCAGACTTCAATTGGTTTGTTCTGTACTTTCTGGCCTCGTTGACAATTTCAGAAGCCTCTTTCTCAGTCTTTAATAATGATTGGATACCGGAAGACATGTTTTGGAAGGTGGTTATCTAATGTCGAAACGAAATTTTGTTTGTCAATCTCAATTTCCACCTAATTTTCGTGTAAGGTACACGACCTGGATAATATAATTACACAAAAACTAATCGATTCTATTAATTGACTATGTATGCCATTCTTAGTCCCAGTAAAATCCGTCGGAGATAAACCTCAACATATACTCGTCAATATGGCCAATACCTTCATCGAAATCGACATCAACATCTGGTCCTTGCGAATTGTTGTTGGGTACTGGGGTCTCCCTTGAAACGGAAGGCGATTTGGGGACACCAGAATTGGGAACTGGTGTTTCGCCTGGTGTATTTGATGCAGATACTGTCTTATTTTCATCATCGAAATCCTCTTCGTCTATAGCCACCTCTTTCATTGCCTCTGTTGCAGCAGCTCTATCGTCTTCATCTTCAGCTTGCGCTAACAAATTTGTGTCTCCTTCGAAGTCAAGAATCTGATCTGGTAGATCTTGATTATTCCCAACGTCATCAACAAGGTCTTTAACCGAGAACTTGCCAAAATAGTCTGTCGTAAATTCACCTTCTTGAATAACAACATTGTAAAGCTGTCTTTTCTGGTTGGCTTTCTTCAAAATATTGGACTCGATGGTGTACTCTGAAACAAATCTGTAAATGTGAACGTCTCTACTCTGACCGATTCTGTGACAACGGTCTTGACATTGCTTGTCCATAGCAGGATTCCAATCGGAATCGTAAAAAATGACGGTATCAGCACCAGTCAAATTTATACCTAAACCTCCCGAACGAGTAGATAGGATGAAAACAGGGATTTTGGGGTCTCGATTGAAGCGTTCGGTCATGATTTGACGATCATCAATTTTCGTAGCACCGTCCAATCTCATGTACCTATACCCATGTATGTTCAAGAATTGTTCCAAAATATCCAACACCTTTGTCATTTGTGTAAAAATAAGTGCTCTGTGTCCATTTGCCGTAAGGTTTTGCAATAAAGATGCTAGCTTTTGTAACTTACCACAATCATACTGCAACAATGATTTGTCTGGGAACCCAATAGAAAGCTTGACTTGTGATTTGATGAATGGATTGTCAATGACATTACGACTCACATTATCTAATATGGCGTGTTGCGTCGATAACGGTATCAACTGATCCTTCATATCCATTGCAACAACACGCGGAGTCAAAACAGAAAAATTCTCTATAACATCGTTCATTTCGTTAACCCTTTGTGGGATGGAAATCTCAAAGCTCCGGAAAACGTCTGTTTTTGGAGTTGGCTTGGATTTGCACAAGAACCTGATTAAGGACTCTCCATATATTGGTTTCCTATTGCACCTCAATGTGTTCAAATAAAGAACGTGCTCGAGCTTCTCTTTATAGTCCATTTGCTGTCTTGTTTTCAAGTACTTGTAGTAATCCAAGTTATTTTCAAGATTCGGTTCGAGAAACTCAGAGGAAGACTCTAATGCCCCTTCAAGCTTTGTAATACAATCCTCTAAACTCTTTGATGACTTCAATGCACTTGCTGACTGGCTGACGAAAAGATTTAAATTATCAGCATTTGTGACATCCAAATTCAATAAGTTGAAGTCCAAGCTCTCAAATGGCGATTTCTTTGCAAACTCTTTGCGAACTAAATTGTTGGTAGTCAGCATAACGTTAGCTACTGAATTTTGCATGGCGAATGATGTCACGACTGGTCTCACTTCGAACAAATCAGGATGATTGCAAACCTTTCGCAATTGCATCAAACAATTTATAATCGACAAAAAGTTGCCTGATGCCAAAGTCTCTTTGGTTTTGGCCCTGGACATAAAGTCGTCGTAAAGATATCTTTGACGTTTTGACAACCGGCAGTAAACAATGTGCTCATATTTACCTGGCATTTGTTTTTCGACGTCTTTCTTCAATCTTCTGAGCAAGTATGGTCTCAAAACTTGATGAAGCCTTGCAACAGTGTTTTTTGTTTCTTTATCCAATTTCAGAGTTGTACTGTCGTCATCTCCTACTATATCGGGGTCTCCTCCTGTGCTGGCTTGTTCTAGAATTTTGTCCACCGGTCGTCCAAACCACTGTTGAAAGTTGTCTAAATCAGCAAAACCAGAGGGCATTGCATGCTTGAGTTTGGAAGACGGCATCAAAAAATAAAGTAACGACCACAATTCCATAACATTATTTTGTAAAGGAGTACCCGTGAGAAGTAGCCGATTTTCAGTGTTAAAGTTGAGTAAAGCCTTCCAACGTGCCGATCTGAAATTTTTGATGTTGTGTGCTTCATCCAATATCATATACTTCCACTTACGTCTTTTGAAAGATTGATGGTCATGCACAACAAGCTGGTAAGAGGTGATGCAAACATGGAAAGCATCTGGCTTATTCCATCCTTTCCTTTTCATTGCTCTTTGTTGAGGAGAGCCATAATATGTCAAAACCTTGAATCCTGGAGCAAACTTCTTGAATTCCATTTCCCAATTAAGCATGACCGAGGTGGGCACAATGATGAGATGTGGACCCCATACATGATGTTCACAAGCCAAATAACAGAGAAGAGAAATTGTTTGGATAGTTTTTCCTAAACCCATTTCATCTGCTAAGATTCCATTGGTATTGTTATTGTACAAACTTGCAAGCCAGTTCAAACCCTGTTTCTGGTATGGCCGCAAAGTTCCCCTCAATAATGATGGAAGTGGGACATCTTTGACTTTGGATCCATTTATAATTTCATCCCCTTCTTCGTGTTCAGACTCCTCTTTCAAGGTTTCCGATTTTAGGTCAACCTTCTGAACTTCCTGCTTCTCATCGTCTGATTCCGATATCATTTCATCGTCAGAGTCCCCATCAGTGGCATATTCACTTGAAACTTTAGCATCACCATCAGTATCATCGTCCTTTAAGTTCTTGTTGAACAATGTAGCTAATCCAGAGGACTCTACTTTGCCGTTTTCCTCCACGCTGGAGTCGTCCGATGATTCTGATGATTCAGATTCGTCATCCATGGAGTCGGAAGAAGTGTCTGAGTCTAACTGAGGTTGAATCTCCTTATTAGACTCTTCTATGAGTTTGATCTGCTCCTCCGTGTATTCCTGAGATACAGATTTTTTATCCATATTGTCTTCAGTGACATCTCCATATAACGATTTTAGTCCTTTGCTAGCATCTATACTAGCATCAGAATCAGAATCCTCGTCATTGGAGTTTGCTGTAGAGGGTTGTGTCAGACTGTTCAAATTTGCGTATTTTTGTCTCAAGGCATCAACAGAGAGATTCATATCATCGGCGTCTTTCAGAGCAGACTCTGAGTTTTCCTCTTCACTGTCTTCATTCGATTCAGAAGTAAGATGGTCATCGGAATCACTTTCTTCACTGGATGAACTTGATTCGACATCGTTCCTCGATGATTTGCTAAGTTGAGCTTCAAGCAATTGAGTTGAATGTTGCAACATCTGGGTCAAATGCTCACGTCCTTTTATCTGTTTTATTTCGTCTTCTTTTTGCTGCTGGATATAGGTGTACACTTTGTGAGCTTGTGTCCATCTTCTCTTCACTGCTTGGACAGCTAAACGACTAATACGCCTCAAGTTTTGTTCTTGCTCACGAGCCAACCTCTCCTTTTCTCCCTTTTTCTTTTTGAAGTATTGCTCAATCATCAGCGCAATCTTTTTAGTTCTGAACTGGTGCTGCCTACGCATTTGCTGGTGAATCTTTGCGAACGAAGCAGCCTGCGATAGTAAATGATCATGGAAAGTTAGGTTATTTCTCGTGCCTTGTATTTTTGGTAGAACGGTGCCCGTGTCTCTGTATGGGTCGGTACCAGAAGTTGTATTTGTTTGAGGTAAGACTACTTTCCGTAGCTCGATCTTGTCTCCATTAAGACGCATGGACTTTTCCTCGTTAATTTTTCTGTATATGCTCCTCAACATAGATTCCTGCTGCAGTGTTACTTTTTCATGTTCTTCTACCGTGTTCCCATAGTCGGGCATCACAGATTCATCGATGATAGCTGCCCTATAAGAATCTTGCAAGAAGGAGTGCAACTTTTGCTGTATGTCAGGTGAAGTGTATATCATACCACGCTCATTCGTGATAGTGATTGGCTCTGGCGCAAAATCCAAGACTTTTTGTTCCGTCCCATTGATTGTATCACCATTTATATTTTGAGGCAGCCATTGAGGGATATGTGAGGGATGCGTAACTTTAGGTGGTGGAATGGAGAACTTGATTTTCTTGACTTTGTAATGTGTAGTGGGGGTAGGCAGTAAACCTGAGAGGGACTCTCCTTCACTTTCAATTTTGATCTCTTCTACCGGTTCGTCTTTTATGATAGTCTTTTCTTCTATTTTCTTTGGCTTTTTGATGCTCAACAGCTCTATCTTTTCAGAACGGAGGGAAGTCTCGATCATTTCGCGTTCCATGTTGTCGCTTTCTTGTATAACCTTCTCTTTGAACGGATATTTCTGCTGGAGCTGATTCTCCATTTCAGCCTTGACACGTTTCTGCAACCTGAGTGGTAAGTCGCTTAAATGTTGTGAGTTCTCAATGTCTTTGTCCCATTGAAGTTGGTGCTTGGGGTCTGCAAGAAAGGATTCGTAAAGCTCTGGAATGTGGTTCCCGAGAAACGGAACCGAGAAATCAGTAGGTTTCCAATCTACCAACGATTTGTACTCCTTGAGCTGAAATAACTCGTTGATTGCTAGGTTGAATTTTGTCCTAATTTGCACTAAACGTTCCTCTTTGGTGTTTGAAGAGTTGGATCCGTTCACTTTAGCGCGTTTATTTGCATTGCCTTCTTCCCCATTCAGCACTTTTGAATGTTGTCGCTTTCCATCTGCCGATTGTGGCGACATGGAGCTTGTATTAGCCCTTTTTCGTGTATTTTTTGAGGCCATAGTATCAAAGCATGCGTCACGAGTCTTTAATCTAAGATTTGTTTTTGGAGCTGAGTTTTTCAACTCGGACATTGTGCGCTACCTGCAGGACGTCTGTTTTACCTGGCCCTGAAGCGAAACTTGGGCATCCCGCTAAAGGTCTTCAATACTTGTGTCCTGATCTACATCGTAATATAAGCATTCGCACTTGGCAAGACTAAAATACATTATGGGTGGAGCCGAATATGATCTTTACAGAATAGAATGATTCGAGAATTTCACAATTTATGCGGAAATTGGATTGTCTATCTACGAGATTCTAGTTTCTCGAGAAAGATAAAGAAAAGATGACTGTAGTTGTTCAATCTGATCATATTATACAGATTTCTTGCCTCAGTAAGGTTATAAGACCAAATGGTGAGTTGCAAGTTTAAGCAGTAATGTAGTCCTTGTTGGCTTCTTCGTAAGCCTTTCTGTTAGCAACGGCATCGGCATCCTTAGCCAAAAAGCCCAACTGCTCCTCCGCAGTGGTGTCTGGTCTGACACGGTAGAATGCAGCGTCCTCTGGTCCTGAGGCACCCAAGTCCTTGGCTAATCCATTGAAAGGGTATGATCTTGGCATAGCAGGCTTACCTGGGTTCAACTCAAAGAACCAAATAGTTCCTGCAAATGCAGCCACCAAAGCGAAGAAAATGCCGTTGTACATCACAGCACTTTTATCGTCAACGTAATTGTGGTACTCTGGAGACCACATATCGTACATATCAGCGTCGATATTCAAAGGTTCATTGAGGTTTCTTCTGTTTTGTGGGTCGTCGTACTTCAAGTATGGGTCTCTGTGTTGCGCAAACTCTGGCTTTGGGTTGGGGTAGTCAGCGATCTCTGGGTGCTTTGGGTCTGTCAAAGTGATGACTTTCCCTGTGATGTGATCGGTGATTGTAGTGGCTGTGGTTAAGAGTCTCACGTTTGGACGTGCACGAGTGAGTGACCTAGTAGCATTAAAGCCAATTCTGGACAACATTGCTGATGTGTATGAAGGTTGAAAACAAATATTTCTATAATATGAAGATTGCGTGTGAACCAATGAAAAGTAGCGCGAAAAAAATTTGTCGTCGATTGTAATAACTTATGTAATACGATTAACAGAGGAGGGTATGCCTGGAGGACAAGAGTAAAGAAAGCCAAAAAGACCACGTTTAGTTGGACAATTTTGAGGTTATCGGCCATCAACTGTAACGAAAATGATCTGTGTTGAATATTGTGTGAACGTGAACTGTACCATTAAGTTTTCATAATAGATAAATATGAACTTCGAGCACCAACATTTGCCGAAGACCAACGTATTTGCAACTTTTCCTAGAAGCATCCTCCTTCTGCCTACTTTTGTTACTCCTACATCATCTCTTTTCCACTTACAAAAATTTGAAGGAAGTCGTTGTTTATATCTCATACTATCTATTGCTTGGTAGATTGGGCATCACCGAACTCTAAGTCCTTGAATGGGGACTTTTCGTTGTTCTTGAACTCTAACAACCCCGAGTAGCCCTCGAAGTTTGTGGCAATGTACTTGGCAGCGTATCCAACAGCAAAATATAATGGAATGGCCGACAAGAAGACCGATGCATTTCTGTAGTTCCAGTACTCGTGAACTGGTGGTGGACTTATGTTGAAGTTGTGCTTGTTATTGAAGGTAGATGGTGTGGATTTCCCAGATGTAGACTGGAATCTCTTGAACAACGTTCTAGCGTTGACTCTCTTGGCTGAACCCACGAACATTATGTGCCTTAATTGTGGATAACTGAATTTTATTTTGTTCTGTTTGATTGGATTCGTTTTGGTAATACACTTGTATACAGGAACAAATATTTTGAAGTTGCAATTATGAATGCATACATTCGTTATGTATCAGGTTCAACGACAGCTCTGAGATTGAATCTGTAGGGGCGGTGTGTATGAATCTAAACCAATTCTGAGGGGCCACTTTGAGGATCTCAAAAACTGCGTTAAAAATTACAATGTAAATATAGTGCAATTACATAGATGGGCAATAGACATACAGCGCAATATACCTAGATACGCAATATACATAAATATGCAATATTCCTAGAGAAATGAGCTTAGTTAATGGTCTTCAAAAGTTTTTCACAATTATCTTGGGGCTATTAGAAGTCAGCTTTGATCTGAGATATGATAAAATTGTCAAAATATAGGAACGATGGTCACAATGAAAACGAAGAACTCATGTACTTTTAGCTAAGCGTTATATTAAGTACTAACAAAACCTTTCGAATGACTTGCAAGTGTCCAGATTTCAAAATGGCCCTTCATCTCAGTTGGAGTGCATATGTGAGGGAAACAAAAAATAGTGCTAACCAAATGTCTTACTACAGCTCAAACAACTATGGATCTAATGGAGCTTACAACTCCAGGAATGGGCATAAGAGACTGTACGATGGAAACCTGCGATCTAATACAGGCAGCAATGGAAATGCGTTCAATAGAAGCAACGCGTATTCAGGTGGTAACCACTACAACAACCTGATGCCTTCAAGAGGTTATCAATCGAATGCCACACAACCTAGAAAGGCCTATAATCCCAGAAATGGCCCGCAAAACCCACCTCGGAACCGGAACATTTACAATAAGCAAGCCCAAGGTGAAACAAGTGAATTGTGGATGGGCGACTTGGACTCATCGTGGACGGAAAACATGATCTTGGGCTTTTGGAATACCTTAGGAGTTACTCCTTCCAACGTTAAAGTTATCAAAGATAAGTTAAACCCACTCAAGTCTTTGTACTGCTTTTTGACATTTGATAATGTTGAAGCAGCTTCCTTGGCAATTCTGAAAAATGGTTCCAAAATTCCTGGAACACAGAGTTTTCTCAAACTCAATTGGGCATCTGGGGGGTCTTCAGCAAGGGGTCCTACTCCGAATTCCCAGAGTGGTCCATCAAAAGCCATAGATACTAAAGGACGGAGTGATAATTCGCTTTTTATTGGAGACTTGGCCACAGAGGTCAATGACCAGCTTCTTTTCCATAAGTTTAATGAGAAGTACCCGAACCAAGTCAAACAAGTGAAAGTTATGACAGACTTGAGCACAGGAGTAAGTAAGGGCTTTGGATTCGTGAGGTTTTTTAGCGCAGAGTACCAGCGAAGAGCTTTGAAAGAGATGAACGGTCAAGTGATAGGTAGTCGGCCGATCAGGGTCGGTATTGCAGCAGGGTCAAATAGCTCGCAAATTACTCCAAGCACGTTTGCTACTGGTCATCAAGGAACAACTAATTCTGGCCAAGAAGCTGCAGAGCTTGCTCGTATACATATGCACCAAACTCAACCAGCATTGAACCAAAACACAGATCCAAACAACACCACAATAGTATTGAACCGGCTAGCAGGAAAACTCACAGAGAGTGAAATACGACAACATGTATCGAGCTTCGGACCATTGATTCTGGTTAAACTATCTGAAGACAAAGATACGGGCTTCGTCACATTCATAATGAGGTCTTCTGCTGAATATGCGTTGATTTATCTACACGGGATGATTATTAATGACTGCAATATTGACGCATGTTGGGGTCTGCTCAATAAAACCTACAGGAAGGCACCACAGGTTCCGCTGTTTTATGGCAATTCAATAGAAGAGTCAACGGAGACTGTGAGAGATGACAGTGATAGGATACCACTGCGGGATGTCAACACAATGTATTGCAGAGAAATTTCCCGGCGCCGGTCACTCTTGGATGCTGCTTTTTATTGAAATCTGCATGGAAGATCATTACTCGTGATCTTCTTTCGTAGACCCGGGGCAATTGGCAGCGAGATCTTCTTCATTTTCGAATATCGATCCGCAAAAATAACAAAAGAAATGCATGCTTCGTAAATAGGCAATTAACAACTCGATATGTTCATCCAATGTTAATGGAGGCTCTGAAATATTGTATGTTTTCTTTTTAGGTTTTGCTTCTAGTACTCTTTTGCGATCGTTGGAGTTTTCTTCCTTTAGAAGTAAATTCTGCGCATATTCGACCCAGAGATGGTTAATTAGGTCCAAATTCTTTTCTTTCATCCATACTTCAAACTCCCCACTCATCTCAAAACAGACTTTCATTAGAGAAAGCTTGAGCTTATTACGAGCTTGGAGTTTGTTGTTTTCGATTTTACGTGCAGAAAAATGTTCAATAGTCTCAGTAGGCTTTTGGCTACCGAGTCCCGATTTACTCGACTTAGGTGTCACAGTAATGATACCAGTGTCTTTCTTGGGATTCTTACCTAAGCTTTCGCCAACTTTGAAGCCCATTTTTTGCATTATTGACAAACCAATAGATGTCTCATCATTCAATAGCGATCGTTCGCGCTTTTCCTGCGGAGTTGCCTCAAGTATTTCACATTCTTCCTTTTCTTTGTCAATAACAATGGAAGAATCAGCATGCACGGTTGGATTTTGATGAACCACGGGAATTATGAGCTTTTTCACTCTTTTATTCGTAACTAAGTATTCATCATCCGAATCTTCGTCCCCAAAAACACTCCGCTTCATAGATTGAATCAAAAAAAAGTCTTGCCATACAGTCAAGGCTGAAAATATCCTAATGATACCGCACATCAGAAGCGAATCGTCCTTAAAATCAGCTCCCATCTCCAGAGTCAGCTCCTCGCAACGTCTACATCAGCTAAGTCATCAAAATGGGAGCACTCAAAAGTCAATCCCTACAACACCAAGCTCATACAATGGGTATGTGACATCGTCTTTAAATCCCAGTAGGCATTTGCCTGTAACGCCAGGGAACACAAAGAGTAAGATAGTCAACAAAAGCCAACTAGATGTGTTTGAAAAGCTCCCCGTTGTACAACAAGTCAATGCCTTAGAGGGTCTATTAAACGACTTAAGTAACGATATCGCTTCGTTCAAAGATGATTCCTTGGAGGAAAAAGTCCGCACAATGATCATGGTGAACGATGATCTCAGATCGAAGATTAACAACCTTGAAGAACATAGAAACCTTGGTCGTGAGATACACGAACTAGAACACAACGAGACAAAATTAAACGAACAAGCTAAACATATCCTCAAAGAATTGATATCCTACCGTGCCGAATTAAAGAAGCTTCCTCGATTACCACAGGCGGACTTAGGCCGTGACGAAGGGAAAACTTTGAACGATCTTGATGTGAGTGAGATTTTGAAATATGCAATGAAACTTGCAAAATTTACGAAAGCTCCAGCGGCGATGGGGAATATGCAGCTACAAATCCACCCGAATAATTATGTTTGGCCAGCTGAAGACGCCCTTAGACGTGGAATGCTCGCGACGGCTTCTCTACAGGAAGAGCAGCTAATTAAGCAGGAATTAGGAGAAGTGTCCAAGCCCGAAGAGGAAGAAAAGGTGAAGAGCGTTGAAATAAAACCGCCTTCACCAACTGAAAGGAGAGGTTCATTCGGCCTGTATGGTTCAGAAATTAAAGAAGTGCAGAGTAGTACACAAAAGAATAACCAAGATAACGACTTGGACTTGGATTTGTTTGACCCTGATGACGAGTTCTCAGATTAAAGCTTTTCCTACTAGACTAAAATTTAATGGCAAGATAATATACGGTACTTGGAATGGTCAATCATCTAACTGTATAGAAACCAAAAAGAGAGCAAAAATAACGCATTGATCTGCATTGTTCCAAAGCAACATATCATGAAATACAAAACATATATACAAGCGTATAGCCTTCTATCTGTATTTAAGTTCGTGATATATGACTACATTAAGTATTGAAACTAATTTAATCTCTGCGCTTATGGCTTTTTGGAATGGTCACCAAACATCTGCTTAGGGTGGTCAAAGGTGTCAGAGGCATATTCACCTCCCAACATAGAGTCCAAAACCAATTGCTTGGAGTACAACTCGCCGGACTCCAAGTGCTCCTTGACCAAATCAGCCAATCCCTTAATAAAGAGTTTGTTACCGTTTAATGACTCTGCTCTCTTCACTTTCTCTGGGTTTTTGCACTCCTCCGCCAACTCAATGTCCAATTCGTGTAAAGTTTCAATGTGGTCAGAAGTGAACGCAACAGGAACCAACACAATTCCCTTAACGTCATCTCTCTTCTCCAATTTGCGAACGATTTTGTCGGTTTGACCACCAAGCCATGGCTTTGGACCCACCTGAGACTGCCAAACCAATCTGTATGGGTTGCTAAAGTTCAACTTCTCCATGATAGTATAAACACTGGCAGCAACCTCCGCAGGGTAGGCGTCACCTCTGTTCACGACATCCATAGGTAAAGAGTGAGCAGAAAACAAAATAATAACCTGATCTCTGACATCCTCTGGGAACTCATTCAACTTGTCCTGGATATGGTTTGCAAAAGCTTCCACGAATAACTTCTGCTTTGGCCATCTGTCAATAAAAGACCACTTGATTTTACGTTCAGGGTCCAATTCCAATGTTTTCCTGTACAACTCGTTCATTGAAGAACCTGTTGTGGAGTACGAAAATTGAGGGTACTGCGAGAAAGCAACTGCTCTGGTAATCCCGTCCTTCAACATCTTGCTGAGAGTTTCTTCAGTCAATGGGTTAGCATATCTAAATGCAACATATGGCTTGTGAGGCGCAGTTTCCGGACTTGTCTCATCCAAGATCTTGCAAACTTCCGAGCATTGATGTTCCGACCACTGGCGAATTGGCGAACCGCCACCAATCTCTTTGTAATGCTCTTCAATCTGAGGAGTTCTGCGCCAAGCAATGAACTTTGCCAAGGGCTTCTGAAAAGGCCCTAAAGGAATCAAATCAGCGTCGGAAAAGAGCCTAAGTAAGAAATCATAGGTTTCCTTAACCTTCGAAGGACCACCCATGTTCATGAAGACGACACCTGTACCATTGTTGTTAGTTTTTGTAGAGTTAAAGCGCAATCCTCTCCATCTGTTCGCTATACCACAGACCATTGGCCTCGTTCTTGACATTCTGGAAGACAACATGATCGTGAAGTAATATTGGTTCGGAAATTTCAAAAAGCGGTCTAGGCCTAAACAGAGGTTCTATTTACACAAAACTAAGACATAAACGTGACGGCTAGAAAGCAATCATACATGGCCAGATGGTTTGCGGAATGTCACTAAGGTGATGTTCTTCTACATTATATCAAATCATTTCACTGTCACTAAGCAAAAGTTTACGCCCGTCAAGACAATTTCCAATTGCTACTTTGGGAAATATATCGATTCAACAAGAATCTTACTGCGAGTGGAAAAATAAAGAAATGTAGATTTTTTCCACCAGATTCCTCGCAGCAGTCTCTGTAGTAATGAGCGACCTACTGACTATTCTTAGGATTATTCTCCTTCTCAGAAACCATTTCCTCACGCTTAGCATGAAAGATTTCATTAATTTCGCTAGTAAAGTTGTTGTATGCACCCTTGAGAGCCTGCAAATCATCCTCATTGATAGACCCTCTACGTTTTTTAAAGGTTGTCCATGCATCGCTCAACTCCTTAAGTTCCTCTTTGATATCTTCCTTGTCTAATTTTTCCAAGTCTTCAAGAGTGGGAACACCGAGCGTTGGGACTTCGTCGTGAGAGTTGTCCAACACCTTGTTCACTGCGTTCTTGACATATTTTGCTTCATCTGTATTGAGTTTCTTAGGCTTCTCCGACTCACTAGCTTGTAACGACTTCAAGTAGCCCGTAACTTGTTTGGCGTATGGACCTTTGAAGAGGAATAAAGTAATAGCAGCAACGACGTGTGGATAAAAATAGACAATAGACCAACTGTGCAACGACTTCTTAAAGTCAAGGATAACAAACGGCTGAACAACCACTCCGAATGCCAACTGTGTAACCACATAGGAGACAATGTCGTAGTACTTTTTGCTGGATTTCGGTGTCTTACCATCAGCCTCCAAAAAGATCGGACGGAAGTTTCTTCTGTATATTTTACCAAGTGTTTGGAAAATAGCACCCAAAACGAATGTCAAGTAGTAGCCTGGTCTTGTTCCATGCCAGAAGGCACTTGTTGTGAAGGTGAATAAGGTGCTCTTGAAACCCGGTTTTTTGTTCTTCCTAGCGATTCTTAAGTAGACATAGTTTTTCAACCATTTGTTGGTGTTCATATTCCACGCTTCTAAGCATGTGTGAACATTTTGTCCGGTTTCAAAAGCATATGGATCGATGTTGCGGACACGATCCCACTTAAATTTACCAGTAGCAGGGTCGGTTCCATTGAAACCTATACCGCACAAAATGCATGCGCCTTCTGCAATCGACCATATAGCGTAATACTTTAATCTATAAGTGAATCCCAAGAACCACATGTAAAATATGCGGTAAATAATGCCATGTTCTGCCACAAAAGAACCACCCAAAACGTATTCAAGGTCTGCAAATTTAGCTGTGGACACAAATAAGTAAGCCCACATGAACCCCTGCAATGTCTTTCTGAAGGATTCTTTTCCACTTCTGGGGATCTTGCGTTTTCCACCATGAGGCAACTTTTCCTGAGGAACGTCGAATAAAGTGCAATGAATGAACTTATCATAGTCAGCGTAGTCAAATGCTGGACCAGTTAAAAGTGATGCGTAAAAGAAAACCCAGCCCAAGTATGGCAAAATATTTGGGTGCTTTTTGATAATACGCTCCTTGGCGTATGATGACAAACTATCCGTTGGCATTCTTCCATCGTGCACATTCCACCCAAAAGCCGATAACTTCATAACTAAAACCATCTGTGCTCCAGTAATGTCGATTTTCGTGGGGTCAGGCTCGTTGAAAAACTGGGCATGGAAATGGCTGTAAGCCAAGTGGCTCATGACAAACAAGAAGTTTATCCACGGCATGCTCAGTGTTCTCAAATACCTGGTAATGAAGTAGGAGCCCAATGAACTGAAGAGAAGGGTCTGAAATCCCAGGTATAAGCCCGCTATGCCGAAGATGTAAAATGCAGAAACACTGACAATGTACACGTTCTTCAACGTATACCGCTGATCAGGCAAGCGCTTGTAGATGAAGCTGAAGGGGAATGACAACAATGAACATATCAAGATTTTGAGATTGGCCTCATCGACGCCAGTAAGTGTTGACAAGTTAACTATGCCGTCCGCAATCACCGGAAGCGTCATTGAACTTTTTTATTGCGGGTCCTCCTAAAAAAATTGCCTTATAAAAACGTTACGATTTTATACCCTATTTATTGTCTAGCCAGAACCATTTTATATCCCTCCTCCAAGGCAGTCGTAATACTATCATTCTTATATGGAATGGTTGTTAAAACATATGCCACGTCATTCCATTGCAGCTCAGTCTGGCATTTGAGCAACCTTACGAGCAACTTCTCCAGTAATTGTTTCTGATGCTTCTCCTTATCAATGAACGATATTAAGAACTTGATAATCCGCTTGGTAGCATCTTTATCCAAAGATTCGTCACTCGAAAGACCACTGAAAATGTCAATAAAGCCATTATAAATTGCATTGTCTTTAGTTGACAACTCAGTGAAAAACAATCTGCACATATCGCTTATGCCTTGGTCGGGGTTCTCAAGACATTTGGCCATCGCTGAAAGTTGGCCCTTCACCTTAACTTGGCCAGCAAGAATCAAAAATGTCACCGTCATGAGACATGTCCTCTGCACCATGAGGTTGCTGTCAGTAAGCCTTCGGTAGAGAAAATCGGTGCTTTCATCAACAACATTGTTGAAACAAACTGCCATATCACCTAGACCGAGCACACAATTTGAGCGAATAATGGGATCTTCGGATTTCTCCATGATTGTGATAAGAAGCGGCAAGTTTTGTTCACAATATATCGAAGATACGCACATCAATTTGGTCATACAAAGCACTGCACTGCGTTGCAAAGTACTGTTATCGTAGTTCTTGTTGTTTGCACAAATTTCCTTTACTAAAGGTCCAAACCGAGCAAGAAGAGAACGCTCCCCGTACAATAACTCTTTCTCTTTGACATGGATTACAGCGTCTGTGAAATCATCCTCAGAAGTACCACCAATCATTTCCAACTCTTCGTCACCAGTTGGATCCTCCTTCTCTTTGCTCTTTGTTGAATCTTCTCCACCTTTCTTAGCTTCCAGGTCATGTTTTTTCTTTTTGAATTGTGCTTCTAATCGTTCAAGATACACGATGGTCTTGACGGCAACATGTCCAACAATGAATAAAAGCTGAGAAAGTCCAACGATCTTGGAAGCAACATCGTCTTCAGCATTTTTGAACACTGCTATTGATTTTTCTTTGATCAAATCAGAACAATCTTGGTCTGGACTCACAGCCGCGTGGTATATGGCACTTATAGCTTGTTCTGCAAATCCATACCACTCTGGTCTCGAGTCAAATCGATTAATGGAAGCCTTTAGCCTCTCCACTGCTTCAATTCGCAACTTTGGATCCACGGTAGAATTTACTAATTGGTTCTCTTTCTTATTGGGGATAATTCTTTGTAAAGCTACGCAGGAGTACCTTGCAAGCTTCAAGTCTTCTTGACCCTTCTTCCCAAGTCCAATTTTCAATATTGAATCCATACCTGAAATGACAATTTGGTTGTCTTCTAAAGCAAGCATACCCAAAATAATAATTGCTCCTCGACGTTGATTACCGACTGAAACACTGTTGGCAGAATCATCACTTTCATAATTGTAAATTTGCCATAAAACTTTGATCACGTCGTGACTAATCAACTTACCTGCATGCATCAATCCTAGTAATTTTTCCAAAGAGGCTAAATCGGCAACACTAGCATTCTCGGTCAAAGATATCAAATTTTTGGCAATGAAAGCCATCTTTTCAGTCTTATTAGCTTCAAAAGGAGCAGTCAAAAAGAGATCACGGTAACAGTCAATAAGATGAGTAGGAACAGATTTCCCTTCCTCTGATGAACCCTTCAGCCACACTAAATGAAGCATCTTTCTAATGCCCTCAGGAGCTGTCTCAATTCCATATGCGTCCGCTAAAACCAAAAAATCCATTGAATCAATGGCTTCATTTCTATTCTTGGAAAATAAGAGCTTAGACACAATAGAAACTGCGTGGTGTATAGACTCTATGAAATCCATGGCATCTCTGTAGTAGTCTGCTTTTAACTTAGCACGGTATAACACATTTCGATCTGGAAGATTATGCTCCAAAATATCGTCGACGCTTTCATTGTCACTATCTTCGCTATCGTCTTCCTGATCTTCGTCTCTTTCAGGGTTTTCTTCTTCAATATCTGCTAGTAAATTTTGATTATCAGTATTGTTATCAATGTCCATCGCATCTTCATCCTCTTCAGGCGATTTCTTCTTTCTTTGTGAGGATACTGGAAGGTACTTTTGTAACTCAGCTTCCGCTTCATCGAAATGACTTTTCCAGAATGTTAGTCCTAATTGAGACCCATGAACGCTATTGAACTGATGTGTAAGCACTAATTTCGACATCAATTTGATGGCGTTTCTTCTCACTAACGTACTCTTGTCGTCCAATGATCGTACTGCTAACTTCATTAGCTTCTGTCTTCTTTTCAGGAGCTTGACCTTTAAACTCGTAATTTTGGTAAATGCTTGGAATGCTTTTGTCCGCACATACGGGTTCTGATCCAAAAATCTTTCCTGGAGTAGATCGAGTAAACCATCAACATGTTGGGTATCGCTTGTATTTGACTCCTCACTTTCAGTTGAAACCGCGTTATTATTCTTCAAGATATCAACCACAATGTTACCACATGCCTCCACCACTGAGCACCGTAATGTCTGGTTGCTGTTGTCTAAAAGCTGTGAGATGCATGACATCTGCTTTAAGATTAATCTCGGACTAAGTTCTGATAATTTGATGATAAAGTCTGAGACTGCTTTTGGTCCATTGGTGTCGTTGGAATTGAATTGCGTTTGGGAAATCTCTCGTAACACTTCCTCCGTCAACACTATGTAGTCATACTTGTCGGCCAATAAGTGAAGCAACTCAGCCATGTATGGAGGTGAATGTAAATAATATGTCAAACACTGGATGATCGAATGCTGGATGATTTGTGCATGTCCGTGATTTTTCACGGACACTGAAATGATGTTAAACATGAAATTCTTGATGCCCGGTAGTTTCATTCTTTCGGGGCTTTCCATCAAATTCATGATCGGTCGGGTAAAAAGCTCCAAGTATTGATCCCTTTCCGGGGTTGTCACAAAGACTTTTGAAAGGTCTACCTTGACCAGGGTAAATACTGCCTGTAAAGCGTCTTCAATTTGAGCGTTTGTTGACTTCCATCTAGCTAGAGCTTGTGCATTGGCTTGGTTTTTCGTTTTAGAGTGAGTGTGCTCCTCTTTCCCTAGAAACTTGAGTAATACAAAGATGAGATACCCATATTTCTCCAAACATGACTTGATAGACTCGATCTGATCTACGAAATCGCCAGAATCGATGACCTTCTGGAAACTGAGCGAGACCGTGTTGAAAGATGATGAGATGAGGTAAGCCAATTGTCTCTGGTGTTTAGACTCGAGTGTCTTGTAGCCGTGTGCCAACTCTATTAGATCCTCGAATAGATCATGGTTGTAGTTGATTGAGTCAGGGTCGTTTGCTAAACTGTCGGTCACGCTTTCTATTTTTGCCTCCAAGTCGGAAAATTCTGCAGTAACCTCTTTATCCACATTAAATGTATTAAAGTAGCTGGAGAGATTGAAATCCATCTCACTTCTGGGATGTTTTGGTGTATCAGGTATTTATTTTGCCTGCGCGCCTATGTTTTTTTCGTCCCTTTTTTGGTTTTACATCGGATTAAAGAATCAAAACAGCTTCTATCACCGTTATTTACATACTGCTTTGCATCTTACCTCATTAAAACTCGATATTCTACAGCTATAGAAATCATCACACCTATTCAGTCCTTCAATTTCGCGTACCCTTTGATCACCGCCTTCGACGTTCCCATACGTTCATCCTCTATGGCTGCAAGCAAATCCTTCAACATGATGGCATTTCCTGTACGTATCTCACGGAAACGTAAACCGTTGTCACCTCTCACAGAAATAATGCTGCTGACATTTCCCTTGCCGTCTTTGTCATCGATACCCTTGATAGGATCCAGTGAGTTGGAATTCGATGTCATCCAAGAATACTTCTTACGACCAGGGTTCATAGTCATCATTGCTGCAGTAGCATTAGCAGCACGGTGTAATGTTTCCTCAGCACCAGCCTTGGAATCACCTCCATTGGAATTATCTCCTCCTTCACCGGCCAGCTTCTCAAGCCCTAGAAGCACACGTTTATTTACACGTTTGTCTTCAAGGTCCTTCTGTCGCACGGCCAAATTACGCAACTCCTTAGAGAGCTCTGAGCGTTGGATGCTCGAAGCTGATGACTGAGTCTGTGTAGCACCCCCTGCACCTTTCTTACCACTCTTGGAGCTCAAGTTTGGGATTCCCCTTCGACGATGACGAGAAAGAATAATTGTCTTCGTGAGAATTCCCGCAATCCATTTTTCACACGCTGCTGAAACCAACTCAAGCATTTCGGCATCCATCAAGAAGTTTTGCAGTAACCCATTTTCTTTAGAGACCTTGTTCATGAAAGCTGCAAGATGGTAATCCGTTAAAAATGCCAGAGGCTTAACTGTCCGTATCGCTTGTCTAGCCTCCTTAGAAAGTTCGGATCTCCTTTGCGACTGTACCATCAACAACTCTTCTTCTTGAGCTAAGTTGACACCTGCTGCTGCAATAGCATCATTAAGCGTTGACGGATCGAATCTCTTCTCAGGGGGGCCATTGCCGCTTCCTCCACTAGAACCTCCACCGCTCGCACTCAAAGCAGATAAGTGTGAGGGCGTCTCGACCTTTGTTTGTGATTTCGGTGCCTGCCTATAAGTGTCCAGCTTTGTTCTTTGCATGGTTGAGCTGCGCGATTGTTGCGGCTTTGTTGTTCTGTTGGTAGGTGTGTTGCTTCCATTGAATGCAAAAGGATCATCCATGAAGTTGTCAGGAAGATTCGGAAAGTCAACATTCAATTGATTGTTTGACAGTCCTCCAATGCTTGAGCCAGGATCACCAAATCCTGGAATCGGTTCCTCAAATATGTCATTGAATTGATCCTCTGCTGTTTTTTGTCTCTTGGGATTGTAATTCCCTTGGAAGTCGTTGTTTTGTTTCGATTCACCAACCATTCCTTCTGTCAAGTCTTTTTGGTATCTATTTTCAGTCGCCCCAGAGCTTTACTTTGCCTTGTGTACAAAATCACGTGTTAGGTAAGATGAGCAGCGCGAAAAAATTAAGAGTTTTGGAGTTTGCAACACTACCATAGCAGATGTCATCTAAAGCAATGGTTACTTTCGAAGGTCACCGTAACTTCAGGTTGCGGTTGATCCTCTCCACATTATCGGGGAGACCCATCAAGATCGTCAAAATACGGTCTAACCAAATGAATCCAGGTTTACTCGATGACGAAGTGTCCTTCCTCAGGTTAATGGAGGCAGTCACGAACGGTTCCCAGATCGAAATCTCATACACAGGTACCACCATCATCTATAAGCCAGGAATCATCATCGGTGGTGAAATCACACACAACTGTCCTCCTACAAAGCCGGTTGGTTACTTCATCGAACCCATGTTGTATTTGGCTCCTTTTTCCAAAAAGAAGTTCTCCATCGTCTTTAAAGGCTTAACGGCTTCCGATAAAACTGCTGATGCAGGAGTGGAAGCCTTAAAGTGGGGATATCTCTCCTTGATGGAGAAATTTGGTGTTCGTGAAGTGTCTTTGCATGTTTTGAAGAGAGGTTCTCCGCCTTTGGGTGGGGGTGAAGTGCACTTACTTTGCAACTCCCTTATCGCACAACCTTTAACTCTCCACTGTATCGATACCCCAAAGTTCTCGGCTATTAGAGGTGTGGCTTACTGTACTCGTGTGTCCCCATCTGTTGTCAACAGAATGATTGAGTCAGCTAGAAACGTATTGAGACCTACAGGAGTTGAAACCAATATAACAGCTGATGTGTGGAGAGGCGATAACTCAGGCAAATCTCCGGGATTTGGTATAACGCTTGTTGCAGAACTGAAGACCGGTTGGAGAGTGTTGGCTGAGGGTGTGGGTGAAGCAGCAAAATTACCAGAAGATCTCGCTGAAAGAGTTGCATACGAACTCCTTGCTGAATTGAATTCAAGCGCAACTATTGGTAGAAACCAGATTCCGTTAGCACTTATCTACATGACCATTGGTAAAGAAGATGTGGGGAGATTGAAGTTGCACAAGGATCAAATCGATGAGAACTTAATTTGGAAGTTAAGGGACATCAATGACATTTTCGGAACAGAGGTATACTTCAAGGATGCGGACTCTGGTCTTCCAGGTGATGAGAACTACGTGACGGCAACTGTGAAGGGAGTGGGTTTCACTAGTGCGTCCAAAAAAATTGCATAATGCTTGTAAGATATAGAAACTATAACCATAGACATAATTACGTGAAGTTTTACCAGAAAGAGCACCATCCAATGTAGTGCTGGCATAGGTTTTCGACCAGTGTGGCTTGTTGAATCAACTTGTCCACTTGCGAAGGAACATCCAATTCCCGGAGGCGCTTGATGTCATTACCTGTGAGCTTGTCGGTGATTCTCTTGAGAACTAAGGCAGCTCTAGCATTTCTGATTTCCAGCTCGTTCTGCTTCGTGAGTCTTGCTGCCTCCTCTTCATCTATCTGACCACGTCTTAATAACTCCACTGTATTCACCTGTGGAACCTTCAATCCTGTAGCCTCAGCTATTGCCTTCGTGGGGAAGTCAAAGCCCCAATTGATCAATGGATCGTACGCAAATGCTTCCAAAATTGCCATCAAAGACTCCTTGTTGTCTCTCAACACTCTCATAACATGTTCACAGGTTATTCTGAACGAACCTTCGATACCGCTAACTTCCATCGCATAGTTGAGCATCCGAGTTAATCTAAAAGGAACTTTTTCAGGGTACTTTTCTCTCAAAATAGCGGCTTCGAAACAATCTCCGAAATCAATGTGAACAACCTTACCAGTTATACGATCAAGCATCAAGTTAGAAGGATGCCTGTCTCCAAGTCCCAAAATGTAACCAACCATCGACATGACTGCCAATGAACGAGTGTACGTGGTACGTCTATCGAGCCATGCTTCCGACGATTTAGACTTTAACCAGAGTACCTTGTACAAGTCCTGACCTCTGGTATTATCCAATGCTCCAGTGAACACTTCCACTTTTTGCAATAGCGTTAAACTATCGTAGTCAGGAGCCATTTGCAACATAATTCGATGCTCGATATTAAGTAAAATCTTTCTAGAGTCTCTGTACTCACGAATCAAAACGTGGAATGTGTCACTGTTCGGAACCCAACCCAAGAGACCCACCTTCGGCGATAACGGGATAGCGGGGTATTGCTGTATATCAAGATGCCTTTTGAAGCATTCAGGGTCATTCACTAACAACGTGTTCACCAACCCAAACAATTGCATTACCAAATTATCTTGCCTGATATCCTCGTGACCCTTCAACACATAGTCATACGTCTTACCATCACTTCCAGCAACTGTCAATTTTCTCGGTCTCTGTTTAGAGGAGATGACACTGATCACTGGAACGAATTTCACAATCCGAATTGCTGACTTCCCGGAGCTGTTTGTACCAGGTACAGCCAAGTCCAAGTCACGCGCCTCTAACAACTTTGGTGAAACATACTGTAACTCCAAAGTTTGCAACTGAGGTAATTGACGACCAATTCTGCGGAAAACGTTGGAGTAGATGTCCCATGCTTGGTTTAAGTTAGTAGGATCCTTAGTTCTCCTGTAGTTTAACACCCATTCGTAAGCATCTGCCAATTCCCTGCCAAATGCCGTAACGAAAGCTGACTCCCGCATAGTCTCTGGTCCCTTCTGAAGCATTTGATGCAATGGCTCTAATACAGCATACATCTTCTCGGTGTTATGTTCTGCGTAAAACAATCTCGAGGCATCATCTAAGCCCTCGTACCACTGCTCGTGCCACAAGACTGCAATTCTGATTAACTCGTGGCTAACCAACTCAGCTTGGTCAACCAAGTTTGCAGAATGAACACGCATTTTCTCAATGATCGATTCGGCGGCCTTCTTACGGTTCACAGATTCAGACGTAACAGCCACTGCAAGAGGGTACACCAAAGCTTGCGGATGCGCCTTCCCTAAATCTGTCAAGAGACCAAACAAGGACCGGCTGACAATTTGATTCGGCTGATGAATGCGCGAAATCAATTGCGGAACAACCTCAAGCCAATTATCAATTCTGACCATATTGAAGCCCTCTGTCATAGCTTGTGCGGCTTCCGGAATACCACCAAATTTGAACCACAACGTGAGCAATCTCAAAGTATCTTGCAATGAGTTTGAGTTCGAGAGCGCAATAGAATGGAAAAATCCTTTGATTGAAGGAACAACGTGACGCTGGACGGCATCCATAGGGATCATGTTCGCTGGTTGTTGAGGAGCAAGGGGTTTGCTTTGGTCAGTTTCTTCAACTGGTGCAATCTTAACTTGCTCATTTTGCTCCATTATCTCAGATTTGTTGTTCTGACTAGTGTATAATGAGATCACCTCAAAATTGGCCAAAGCCCAGTTATGCCATGCCTTGTACCATTTGTCGTCAAAGTGCGTCGCCAACAAATAAGCTCCCAAGATAATTTCCGAATTTTCAGCTCTCCAGTTACTATTCAATGCAATCTGCCATTCACCTTGCTTTAAGAAACACCTTGCAAGCAACTTTGTGTATTCTTCAACGTGTTTTGGAATTCCCGGCCCTTCGCAAGGCAACGGTTGTGTGATCAAATCATTAGGGTTCAAACCCAAGTCCTGTGACATCCTCGTCGTAAAGTCAACTAGATGCCTCAAAGCTTCTTTTTGTTGTCCCTTAGCCCACATGTACTTCAATTGAGCATAGACTACTTGCGGAGGAGCTCTAGATGGATTCTCAGGTGAACCTTCTTCCAACAAAGAGTTAAGTGACTTCTCGGCCAAGTTTAGTCTGCCCGACTTACGGCACAAGTTTGCAAATTTTATCCACATGTCCATGTCTTGCTTGGGCTTTATCACTAAGGTTCTCACCTTGAGCATTCTCTGCCAAATATCAACATTGCGTTGACATCCGAGCAATCTTGTGTTCCATGTCTTCCTCATTACGGCTCTCTTTTCCGATCCCTGTGGCAACCGTTTGTAATTGATGATTTCCTCCAATTCAGCCAACATCTGAACTCTGACCACCACGCCGTATGCTCTGGTGTAACTCTCGCTTACCAAAGCTGTGATCTCAGTCACTAGCAAGTCCCTTGCCTTGACGATATGTTCAGCAGCATCAGCAAAGTTGTTTCTATGCAAGCTTAAAATTGCTTTGAAAAAGGCCTTGTCAGGAGATTCTTCTTTCATTACCTTAATACAAGCATCCATGCGGTCCCATTGCCCGAGACCCCAGGATGCTGCAGCTGCCAAAGGAGCAACATTTCGCTTTATTTCACTCAGAGAATCGTCCCATTTACTCCTGGCGAGCTCTGATAGTTGTTCCCATTCACCAAGTGCATGCAAACATCTCATCTTACCCATAGTAATTTCCATGTTATTCGGATCATGTTTTTCTCTTTCATTGTATGCACTCAATGCGTCATCCCAACGTTGAAGTTTCTCGTACCATGTTTCTTTCAACTGCAAGTCATGGTGTAGCTGTGCGTGCTTTAAGATACCAACGGCAGCATCAGACTGTTGAAGTTGGTTGTTGATACTAATCAAGGATTCGATCGTAGGTGTGGTTGGCTCCTCATAAAACTCTAATTCCTTATAGTGTAAAGCTTTAGCATATGCGTGACACCTTTGTGCGTATTGACCTAACGTGGTGATAGCAATTGGCAAAGACTTATCGTCGTGTTCCATAAATTCCGCTAAGTTCAACAAGATTTGATGTATTTCGGGAGGATTATTTGGTGAGCTCAATGCAATACAGAAAGATTGTACCAACTCCTCTTGATGTTGCGAGTACAACTCACTCCAGCAACTTGAAAAACTTGAATTGAATAAATCTTTAGCCAATGGGTAATAATCAGAAGCTAAACCAGCGCATGCCCTAATTGCATGCGAAGGAGATTGTTTGAGCAATTCTTTGGATAAACGACTGATCCATTCTTGCCAGTCTTCTTTGCTTCTCCTTTGACTCGAGTCCCAAGCCATTTTTAATGCAGTTTGGTTGACAGGCAACTTCTTCAGAGGCATATCGACTTCGGGAATATCCAAATGATGAATGTGAGAGTCAAAGTCTTTGTATAAGTCTAGATGATGAGGTAATGCATCTCCACTGATTAATTTACTCACCAACTGCTCAAGCCTGGGTGCTTCAATTTTCAGCTGAATCAATACTTTCTTGATCACCGGAATAAAGACACTAAACTCACTACCCAATTGCAAAAGCAAATAGCATAAGGTGTTGATGGCTGCGGTCCTCAATTCTTCGTTGTCATGCTGTAAGACTCGTAAGAAGGGATGAATTATTCTTGACGCCATATCATTGAGCAACACATTTCTCGAAAGGCGACCAATGGTTTCAATGGCAGCCTTTCTCAATATGAGTGGGCCAACTTCAACCATCTTGACAATGTTGGGCACAATGATGTGAACATACTCTTCTATGTTACTGCCGAACACAACAAAACTCTTGAGAACATGCAAGGAAGGTTCTCGTTTTGGAGACTTGTCATTCTCAAAAACGTCCAACATAAGCGTCAATACCTCTGGAAGATACATCTTAAATTCACCTTCAAGTGCCCTGGAGATGGATTCGATTAAGCTGATGATTATCACTTGAATGTTCACATGAGAACTAGCATTGAAAAACTCTTTGATAACACCAAAGATAAGATGCAAATGGGACCTAATGTGTTGCTTCACGATCAAAATAAGTGCACCCAACTGTTGAAAATAAAATTTGAGCATAGATTGTTGGCAAGTATGCATCACCTGGATAATACAAGGAATAATCTCATCCAAAAACGTCACGCATCTCAATCCGAGTGTCTGAAAGATATACATAATTGCTTGTATAACTTTTGTGTGATGTGTCGACAAGGAAGGATCACGCAAAATCTTGAGTAGATTAGAGATTGCAACCGTTGGATAATACTCCTCTGCCGATGGAGAAGTTCCTTTCATCAATAAAGCAACGTCTACCGGGGGTTTATTTTGTTCCACAGGAATACTCTTTGACCTTTGCTCCACCTCCCTGTGCTTGTAGGGGTCCAAAGCACCCAAAATACCCAATAATCTAACTGTCTCCCTTCTAATTTGAGGCGAAGTTTCCAGTTTCAAAATTCCAACAAGCATTCCCAATAATTGCGGATAGTCAAGTAAGGGCTGAACAACGTATCCAGATGAGCTCGCCAACTGGCCGAGTGTTTTCAAAGCTGCGTCACGCTTATATGAAGAGGACTGGTCTTGGAAAGTATTCAAAATTATCGGCATCAAATCCGGAATAAATGGCTTTAAGTCTTCTCCGCCCACAACGGCTAATTCTCCAAGACAGTTTATTGCGCTAGAGGCTACTGATGGACTAGGGTCACCAGCTTTTGTTATCAAGGCCTCCACGATGGGCTTCACATATGGTCGGGTCAATTCTTTCGAGTTACTAATAAGCAACGACAAAAGAATTGCACTTTCCTCTTTCTTACGACTAGTGGTAGAAAACTCCAACCTAGAAAGCAATTGAACAAGGGTTTTCCTGAGCGATGGTACAATATAAGCCGGGTTTATTGTCGAAAGTCTTCCCAATATTTTGATTGCGGTTTTTCTGATGCTGAAAACCTCGTCATTCAATGCAATGAACAAAAGCCTGACATTATCGGCTTGCGAAAATTGAGCATCAAAGTTCCCAGCATTAGATAAACAATTCAATCCCTCGAGTCTGATTTCAGGCTCGGGGTCTGTAATCGCAATGGACAATAGTTTGTTTAATACCTCATTGACCGCTTTTAATGCATAAACACTGGTTTGTGAGCAGATTGGATCCTTAATGAAAATCTCACAAGAAGTTTTCGTAGCTGTTTGTCTAACCTTGGCATTGTTATGATCCAAGTACGTAATAGTACAGTACCTCACAAATTCATTGAGCAAGTAATTCTCGAACTTGAACGATGCTAACATCTTCAATGCCTGGATAAGTATCTCATTATCGTAAGCTTCGTAATTCTCTTGATTCAGGAGGATGCTGTTTATGCTATGCCCAGTATCCCTTGAAATCATAATAAGCCTGTAGTCCCTTGCTAATGATTCATTCATCCTAATAGTACCATAAGGAGACCCAGGTGGCTGAAAGCTTTTGCCTGATAAAACCAAACTGAGTAGGTTGAGCAATTTAATATTGATCAAGTTGGTCAACGTGGGAATGTTTGCAATAAGAATTTGTAAGACATCTTGCATGTGCTTTGAGAGCGAACAATTCGTGAACATCATGTCCAAAATATCACGCTGGAGGTGTTTTGTTAATGCTGGTCCGACTGCAATCGACAACTTTCCTATACAGTCGAATATGGCCGGCTCAGTATCCTTTCGACTAGCTCTGTACTTCGAAGCACTCGAAGTCAGTGATGAAATGGAGTTTAATCCTGGAGTGTTGGACATTGGGGAGTCACTAATAACTGCATTAACCAAAATCAGTTGAACACTAGAGTTGGTAGGGTAAGACAAGCCCTCTCGAATATTGTCTAAGATTGCATCCAAGTATGTGGCCATCTGGTTCCCGACCTCTAATGAGATGAGGCCTATACTTTTAAAAATAGCGCTCTTGTCCGAGTTGGCGGTTTCATTATGTTGGTTTTTGTACTTCTTCAACTGCGACAAATAATAGTATAAGGTCTTGTGTAGATATTTTTCCACAAAGAGCTCTGTGTTGACCTTGCAGAGTAGCGGGAAAATATTTGTCAACTCTTGTCTAATGATGGATAGTTTGTGGTTCTTGTATAATATCACATTGTCGTAGATGTGTTCAAATTTTGAGTATATGTACGCATCCTTGTAATACCTAATCAATTCACGGTAAACTAAAAGTGATCCATGAATTGCCTCATTGCTATGGCTTGTAGTGGATGTAATCAAGTTGTATGCAGTAGTCGCTGTAGTATTCACACTCCCATTTCCGTTATAAATGTCACTTCCTGATTCTCCTGTATTGTTTTCGTTGAGCGTATTCGATGCCATATCTATCAACTTCTTAATCCAGAAAGTCCTCGCGTTAAGGTCCCTGTCGTACATAATTTGCATACACTTTTGCAAAGTAACTGCCGCATCAACACGAATCACCAATTTAGGGTCTTTTAACGGGATCCAAATGTGTTCCAAAATTTGGCCAATGAAACCGAAGATCAAAGTGGGAGCTTTGTTTGCTAGGGCAGTGATGATCAAAATTGCCGCATGTCTTCTGTTTTCATGCTGCTTGTTGTCACTTTGAAGCCACTCAATGGCTCGTTTCGCTTCAAAGTCAACGAATTCCCCTGTCAATGTTCCTCCAGGCGTGGCTAACTTACCCAAGGTATTAGTAGCAGCCTTCATGACCACTAAATCATTGGACAAAATGAGTGATCCTAAGTAGTTGGAAAAACGAGCAGTCTTAGTAGCATTCTCTTCGCCGACTCCTGAGTCGAAATCGATCAACGCATTCATTGCCGCAATTCCACCGAGCTTTTCGGCCTGCTCCTTTCCGTGTAACAACTCGAAGATGGTTTTGTTAATATCATTATTGTAACGGTTGAACTGCTCTGATGAAAGGTCTCGAGCGATTGTTTCGAGGTAGTTTCTCAATTCTATGGCATAACGGTTGCGGTCTTCCTCTTTCAGAGATTTCAATCCATTGAAAATGTGAGCTAGTGCCACACCTTCCACTACTTGAACCTGTGGAGCAGACATAGTGGAGTTCAATGAATAGTGTCCAGTCGATTAGAACTTAAAACAATTAAATTTGGGTGGGGCACGCCCTACCAACTAAACAAATAATTCGCCTTATCTGCACCTCAATATAACAAGTTTTATTGTATCTTTCAATGAGTACAAGTGTTCTGGTGTTCTGGACCTTTTGTACTTACACGCTTTATACTTCAAACTAGCACTTATTTTATATATATTCAAATAACGATGTTCAACTATGGCACAGAGAAAAGAGAGAAATTTCTAACGATCGAAGGTCCGTACTCGTCGTAATCACTCTTGGTGTAGCAGTAGCTCTTGAACTCAGAAGTTTGGGCCAAAAGCGAACCTCCGAACCATACAGCATTACGCTGTCTCTTGTGCGAAATGACCAGCACATCAACACCAGTGCTCTTCGCTCCACTCAAGCGTTCGCTCAATTGAACTCTCTCATTTACCAAGGCTTTCAAGTCTTTTTGCAATCTTCTTCCGAAATCCTTAAACATGGTTGAGCCACCTGACAACACGATGTTCTTGTATAACTTCTTTCTGACGTCAATAGGGGAAGACTGTATAACCTGGTCCACCACCGTAGGTAATGGAGTCAAATAATCCGAAGAACAAATTTCAGGGTTGAAGAAAACCTCTGGAGCCAAGAATCTTTCGTATCCAACATCAACAATCTTATTTTTGTTTCTGTCAGCATACTCAACAACATACTGAGCAAACTTATCCTGTGGGTACTGGTCAAACTTGTTGAACTCCTTCACAATGTCAGGACAAACGTAACAGAATTGTTGCTTGATTTTTTCAGCGGTCTGCAAGCTAGTGTCCACCTCACCCCTATCTCTCAACATCTGTTGAATGAACAAGGTTATGTCCCTACCAGCCAATGGAATGTTCTTGATTGCCGTACCAATAACGTAGCCTTCCGCGACAGGAATTACGTGGGTAACACCATCACCAGAGTCAATGACAGTTCCAGTAAGAGATCTATCTTGGACTTTGGACGAGGTCCAAGAAGCAGCCAATGCCAAAACTGCCTGGACTGCGATATACAAACCCGCACAGTTGAAAGACTCAAACATGATCTCTGCAGTGCTCTCTCTGTTTTCAGGGGGGTTCAAGGGAGGCTCAGTCAACAAGAAGTAGTGGTCCTCCGGCTCACACCGCAAGTATTTGAAGATCGAGTTTTCCCACAAACGCTCCATATGATCCCAATCTTCAATCTGGCCGTGTTTGATTGGGTATGACAAGTTGTAATTTGGGCCATTTGCAGCATTGATGGCTTCATCACCGATGAAGAAGTCTAAGTCCTCCAAACCTCTCTTCGACGACAAAAAGCTGGCAGACCCACTACTAGTGGCCTTGGTGTTCTTGGAAGTCGCGGATGAAGTTGCAATTGCAGTTGGAAAGACAAACGATGGTGAATCGTTACCGGCAAACCCCAATTTGGTCAAACCGGTACCATTGTCCATGACAACAGCTGGGGTGCTCATAGAGGCCATTTTGAAGTGTGATATTGACAGACGGTATTCGCGTAGTTGATTGATGAACCGAGTATAGACGCTGATTGGTGATGTAACAGTATCAACGTGAAGTTAGTGTCAATTGATTAGTCGACTGCAAAGTGATCTGGTGTCGATAATCTACGATCCAGTTTCGGAAACACTGCCAGAACTCAAATTTTTAGCACACGCACGACTTTATTAGAGCAAAGGTAGGATACAAGGCACTACATTCATACGCTGCTCCTATTTCAGTTTAAATATACACGACTAGTACTCGTCTTTCCCGCTGATTATGACGTCGTTGATCTTCAAAATCATTCTTGTCAATTGTGTCGCCAACAACAACTGTTGCTTCTTACCGATCAATGGGTCAACCACAAACAACTCCTTCATGTCATTAGTACCCTTGCCAAGACAGTCAACACCTAACTGCGATGACTTCTCGTTAACCTGCTTGGCCTTCAAAGAAGACAATGTTTCAATAGGGTCCAAACCAGAGTTTTCACTCAAGGTCATCACAATGCTATCCAAAGCAGTGGAAAATGCTCTGAATGCGTACTGGTCGATACCCTTTTGTCTCTCAGCTGCCTCAGCCACGGCCAAAGAACAGCTCAACTCTGCCGCACCACCACCGTAGACCACTCTGCTGTCTCTAATCAAGTTACGCACGACACAAATAGAGTCATGCAAAGCTCTCACACCCTCGTCAACAATCATCTGGTTAGAACCTCTGATGAAGCAGGTCACAGCTTTACTGTTGGAAGTTTCCTCAATCACCAACATGCGATCTCTTGTAGTACCGAATTCTATTTCTTTAGCAATCTTTGCGTGGCCCAACTTCTCAGGAGTCAAGTCCTCGAACCTTGGAACAATGCGGCCGTTGGTAGCGATGGCCAACATCTCCAATTCAGAACCTCCAATCCATCTAATTGCATTCAAGCCATTGGCTAAAAGCAAGTGGTTAGCCTCGTCATCAAAACCCCATTGACATGCAACGACGTTTGCACCGCTGCCCTTGATGTGGTCGATCATCTCCTGGAACTTATTCTGCTCGTATTCCTGCAAAACCTTGAACTCCTCTGCAGTGGAGATCTCCAACTTGTGCTTGGTCTTTGGCTTCGGAGGCTCCAATGGGCATGTCAAAATTGCAATCTTACAGTCTTCGACCTCCTTTGGCATCTGTGGGTGGGAAAAGTCCTTCTCCAATAACACTCCTTTGATAAGCGAAGAGTCCTCGATAGAGCCACCCACCTTCTTCTCCATTTTGATCAACTCAAAGTCGACGTCCTTTCTCTCGTAGTCTGCAACAGATAACACTGCATCCACAGCCATCTGTGCAAACTGATCGTGCGACTTGGAGACAATCTTAGAGCCCAAAGAGGTCTTGGCAGCCCTCAACAAGTTGGGGTCGCGTGTGTCTGGATTGATGTTGATAACGTCAGCGATCCTGTCCAAGTTTTCACATGCCACTTTACATGCCTCATCGAAACCGTTACCGATCTTGATTGGATGAATTCCTTTCTCAATTAATTCCAAAGCCTGGTCGAGCAAGGCACCTGCCAATACAACAACACCGGTGGTACCGTCACCAATTTCGTCGTCTTGCGACTGTGATAACTCCACCAACAACTTGGCGATTTCGTTGTCTAAGTCCATCTGGGACAAAATAGTAGCACCATCGTTGGTAATGGTAATCTCACCGTCTGGACTGATCAAAATCTTGTCCAATCCACGAGGTCCCAAAGACGTCTTTACGATCGATGCAACGGCCCTAGCAGCCAAGATGTGTGATTTAGTAGCCTCTATGCCGTGTTTCCTCTGCTTCTTTCCTTGATCCCTCACAATAATCAACGGTCTCCCCATTTCATCTTGCGCCACGATCGCATTAGATAAATCTGGCATTCCCTGTGGAGCAGCCATGTTGAATGTAGGAGTTTTGATACTAACGTTGGCAAAAAGTAGTGTAGACCCAAACTCCAAAAAATTTTCGGCGTGTAAACTACAAAAGCCGCTCTAACCCGCAAAACTGCCTGGACAATACCCGGCACTGAGATGTCACACTAAGGTTGGTTAGCCCGTACAAAACCAAGAGACACATGTATATATCCTCACAGCTAGGGATTTCTGTATTCGAAATGCTTGACCACGTAGGTTATATCTTCCATCATCGCAAGTTTACTCGGATTCCCTGTGCTCGCAATCCTTAGCGAAAAATTCAAACTGTCTAAACAAGTCGCGCAGTCCTTAATCTTTTCGATCGCCTAAGCATACAACATGACTGAAGATATCAAAATAGAGGACGCTTCCTTGGAACAGTTGAGAGACATTCTCGTGAACAAAAGTGGCTCGGTGCCTTTAGCCAACCGTTTCAGAGCTTTATTTAACTTGAAGTGCATTGGAGCAGGTGAAGAGGTCGACGGTATTGATGGCGCTGACCCAGCCACTAAGGCTGCTGCCATCCGTTACATTTCCGAGTCTTTCAAGGACGACTCTGAGTTGTTGAAGCACGAGGTTGCCTACGTTTTGGGTCAAACACACAACATGGAAGCCGCACCATACTTGAGAGATGTGTTGAAGGATACAAACCAGCAGGTTATGGTTAGACACGAGGCCGCTGAGGCTTTGGGTGCCTTGGGCGACAAGGACTCCATGGACTTGTTGCAGGAATATTACAAGAATGACCCATCCGTGGAGATTCGTCAGACTTGTGAACTTGCTATCGAGAGAATTAAGTGGGAAAACTCTGAGCAAGCAAAGACCGAAGTTTTGCAGAAGTCTGCGTTCACCTCCGTTGACCCAGCACCGCCTTTGGCCAGTGACCAGGAGTCAAAGGTCGACAAGTTGCAGAGCATCTTGAATGATCAAGAAAAGCCTTTGTTCGAGAGATACAGAGCAATGTTTAGATTGAGAGACTTGGGCTCTGATGAGGCTTGTTTGGCCTTGGCATCTGGTTTCGACGACCCCTCTGCCTTGTTTAAGCACGAAATCGCCTATGTGTTTGGACAATTGTGCAACCCCGTGACAGTTCCATCTTTGATTAAGGTTTTGAAAGATGAGCGTGAAGCTGGTATGGTGAGGCACGAAGCTGCTGAGGCTTTGGGTTCTATTGCCACGGATGAGTGTCTCCCCGTCTTGCAGTCGTTCCTCGACGATAAGGAGCAAGTTGTTAGAGACTCTGCTATTGTCGCTTTGGACATGTATGAATACGAAAACTCTAACGAGTTGGAGTACAAGCCGGTTGCTTGATTAGGTAGTTCTTCTACTATCGTGATACTTTGAATGTATTAATGATATCTATTTTACAATGAACTGAACACGACTGATGGTCAGTTGTGGGCTCCCTCTGGGTTTCCCCAAACCCCTTAATGCACTTTCCCTTCGGGCAATTTTAGTTGTTTGTTCTGAAACGATGTCCACATTCCGGACAAGTGTAGAAGACCGTAGCACCTTCATCCGCAGAACGAAGCTGCAATGTGTGGTACTGCATTTCATCGTGGCCACATTTTGGACACTTTTCCTTGATGGTGGCACCCTCGTCCAATTCATCATTCTTTAATGAAGTTTTCACAACAGACCTCTTCATCTTTAAAACAGAGGGGAAGGCTTCTTCATTGGATGTTGTCACCACCTTCAAGTTGGCGAAGTCGTTCTTTGGGTAAGAGCTGGAGCAAACTCCGCACGAAATCTTAGATTTCGTTGTGGTCGCATCAAGGAGATTACCGCAGACGGTACAGAATATCAAAGAGCCAACAACAGACATCTGATTTAAGTTAAAGCTTTCTTTTATCGGTATTGAAAAATCTCGAGATGACTTTTCATCTCACAAATCACGTGAGACTTTCCTAATGTAACAGCATAAGGACATCCCAAATATATCTAAAGAAGCATGCGAATACACTCTTCCGTTCAATTGTAAACAGGGTCAGTATGACAGTTTACCGAATCTATCAAATCATATAGAATTAACGGTGATTCAATGCGAAGTATTTTGCTTTGTTGTATCGCTTGCAAAAAAAAATTAATGAAAAGGGAAAAAACGTCACAGACAGGATTCGAACCTGCGCATGCAATGCACAACACCTAAGCTGCGTAGCAGGGTGTCGCCTTAACCACTCGGCCACTGTAACAAATTTGTTGGAGAATTTGTTAATTTTGTTGGCTTCATTCTGTTCAACTAACTTGCATTCTTGAAACGTAAACTCCTTGTCTACACACTGAAGAAACTACAGAGCAATCTACGGGCACATGAAATTACACATTTTGACTCTGGAACCTTTCTATTCACCACTATCGACACCTGGTCTAGCAAGCCCTCATTATCCCGAATATTCACAAAAACCGAAATAGCGTACCTACTTGCTTGGCGCGCGATTGTACCTGGTACACGCCAATTACCTTTCTTTCGCCGCACCATTAACCCCAGGTATACCCGGCACTTGGTAAAATACCCTGCACCTTTCACACCTGAAGAATCCAAACTTTTTCTACCACTGGTTTTCCGCTCCTGAAGTAGGAAACACAAAAATACACTTCCACCTATTATCCCCCACAGTTTATCACAGCTCTGTACACCGCCTCTATCAGTGCAGCGCTGGAAAGCTTTCTGGACTCGGCTTCACCGGTTAGTATGGATATTCAATCACAACTTAGAGGAATTACATCATTTCCACTGTGGTCATGTCCCTGTCACTGTGCGTGAACCGGGCCCCCATTTGATGCGTTGTGGCCTCTGTTAAACAGAACTCACACAAACCAACTTACTACACCACCTTTACGTCACCTGTGCCTGCGCCTGGTATTGGTGAGGGGCTACTACAATTTCCACTTATCCATGGATCAGCTTCTAGCTCCAGTCAGCCATGATACTACACACCTCCACAAACTCAACCACTTTGTTGCTACTGTTAAAGCTGTGTTTAACAGAGAATCCAAGCGCACCGGCGTTGATCACCCCCCAAATATAACGAACTGGGGACGGAGGTGGCGGCCGGGCGAGGTAAGCCGCCGATAACATTAATCTTCTGGTGATACATAAACCGAACCTCGTCTAACCCCGTTTAGCTCTTGAGCTCTAAGGGGGGACGATGATGAAATGCTGACCGCCATATTCGCCATGAGAGTGACGCATCTAGCATATGCCCGGGTGAACGCGGATCGGGTTCAGAATAGGTGGAGGAAGACATTGTTTGTAGAGGGGGTTTTTAATTTGATACTAACATGGTAAACCTACGCTCATATGAGTAGATAATTTTCCTCCTGTATAGTAATACATGTAAAAAAAAACGTAATCGCCTGCCAAACGTTTTTGTGTTGTTTACAATATATATATGAGTTATTCTGTAACCTTATTTTATAGGCCACATACAACCTTAGCCGAAAGCCCACAGGTTTCTAAAAAGTATGATATATGTTTAGATATCTCGCTATGAGACAACTTCTCTCATCAAAATTATATGTTTAGACTAGTAGGGGTGATAAAGTTGCGGTTTGTGCTCCACATCCTTACAATCAAAATCAATTCCCATTTGGGGAATTTTGTTTACTAGGGTGGAAAAGCTTTCAGATCAAAAACATGCTGGTGCGACTGAAGCAGGATAGAGCACTGAGTATGGCTCTGACACTCACCATGCCAGACTCTCTCTCGTATGATGATGTCGACATGAAAAGGTTGTACGAATGCGTGCTCAAGGTGTTGATCTTGGACTACTGCAATGAAGCTCGCTTCAGAACGCCCATGAAGAGAACCCTGAACTCTGGTTTGTCTTCGCAATCTACATCAAATGGCTCTTCAGCATCAAGCAGTGGGTATTTGAAGAGTTACAGAGCATCAAGATACATAGATCACAGCGACCCTAGTATCCCATCATATTTGATTCCGGCATTGGAAAACCACTTGAACCTAATCGCACTCAAAAAGAGACACCAAAACATTGACGAGTATACCCGGAGGTCTCTCTTGAGGTTTTATACTGAAATATTAGACCCGTCATTCAAGGATGACATTATGAGGGTAAACAAGCCAGACTACTTGCTCATGAAATTTGTCGCGTGTGCAAACAAGGAGATCACTAAATTAGGAACTTTTCCTCAAAATGAGGTCAGTGAGATCGTTTTCAAACAAGCAGATACTTTCGTGACCATTCTCATCGAGCTTATTCGCAAGGAAAAAGATTCAGACGCCTTAATCTCGAAATTGAAGGAGAGTAAGGAAGCTTTTAAACCCAAAAGTTCGAACCAGAATGCCATTTCGAATGAAAGGACTAGTGACAAGAGTTTGGCAGATGCTGACTCTTTTCTCAAACCCTCCTTCAGGTTGTCTGATATGGATCTGTCGCTCATAACTTTAGTGCAAAAATTATTTCTGGTTGATCTGGTTTCAATGCAGCAAGATGTGTTCAGATATAAGGACTACGCTCTGTCCAAGGCTCTCAGTAAAGACTTGGCCCAGGTTAGTTTTTATATGGGGAAAGACTTGGGTTATTTCAATCCTAGCAGTTTCACCTCGACCGAAGACTTTCAAACATGGAAAACATGGCAATCTGATGCCATTAGTGGTCTACTTGAAAAATACGAAGTCCCTCTGCATTTGAAGCTCATTTCTCCACCTGAATTGCCATCGGGATACGACTTCTATATCCTACCATCATCAGCGGTTACGCGCACTTATTACGTCAATCTTGTGAAATTGTGCGTGAATCTCAACCTTTTGGAGGCTGGTCTGGATCCTGACCCTCCAATTGTCTCAAAACTGAGTGTCGTTTTGTTAAATATTATCGGAAAGATATGGAGGGTGTACCCAACTTCTAAAGCTGTGTGCGTTTACACTGCAGCTCATCTTTCTGACTATGTGATGAGCAATAGTCCTTCTGGAAGCTCTAAGACCATTGATTTGCAAAGATCAAAAAAGGTATTTGATTTTGGGAAGTACATTGCCGAGCAGAGTCATTTAGATTGGTTCAACAAGGATTCTTGGCCAATATTGGATCGTGACGAATACATTCAAAATCTCACGTTATCGTTTTCGCATTTGATGAACGTCCTCAGAAGCAATCTTCAACTAATTTTCAACCGTGTGAATGATAAGCCAGAGTTCAGTCCATACTTAGCCTTCTTAGGCGACTATGTTGAGTCTGACCATTTATTCGAAAAACTATCCGCTACAAAAACAAAATGGGAAAAGCGACTTTCAAAGTCCTTGTTAAGAATAGCGGAAATACGCTATGTGAACATATTGTCAAATTTACCTAGAGACGATACATTAAACTTAGCTCATTTTTTGAATATTTGTGATACCATTGTTGACGACCTCAGATACCTTCAAAAAAAATACAAATATCCCTTGCTAGGATTCTTGAGTGTTCCCAAAACAATTGGCTCTATCATGACTACAATGTTATCCGCGGATGCGAAGAACATTTTGAAGCACATCGACAATTACACCCGCAGTAAAGGTGAATTTCTCCCGTATAATGACTCTATCGAGGCATACAAAGTTTTGCATGAAATCAGGGATATCAATAGGCAAATAGCTGCCGCTGGTCACAAAGCATCATTCAAGTTTGACTTGGAAGCATTTTTTTACTCATCTCTTGAACAATGGGTTCTTGAAAGTGGGGAAAGGATCAAAATGATTGTAACCGAAAGTGTAAAACAGGACAATTTCGAGCAGTTCGATCTTCAGAGTGACGATAAGAGGTACAGTTCTTCAGTAAAAGACATTTTCTCGTTGATCAAGGAATATCTCGCAATTGTGAACAAACTCAATTGGGAGAACGAATCTCAATTGGCTCAAGTATACACAATATTGTTGAAGAACATCTCTGATGGTGTTGTGCGTTACGCAAACTACATTGCTGACAAGGTTAGAAAAGACCTAGACCAAGAAACTCTTCAGGATATATCATCACAAACAGGCTCTGTTGGAACGCCGGCGACTTCAGCCGAATCTGAAGAAACAAACAAAAAGTTCAGCGCTGCCTGGTTCGATGAAATGAAGAATGCAGTCGTTAACAACATTCATGGAGTCAAAAACTTGGACGTTTTAGCAAGACCTTACAACTTTAAGCCAGAAACTTGTACTGCGATGAACAACTTGTCGGCAACGATGAACCAACTTACGAAGCTCGAAGACATTCTTGATCCGGAATTGATATCTGCGTCCATGAAGAAACAGCACCCAGCATCTTCTCAGAATTATCTCAGTCACTTGTTTTCCATTAGACTTGTGAGGGCCGAAAATTTGAAGTCGAACAACAATTCTTTACAACCTTATGTCACTTTCATGGACACGAAGGCGAGGAAAATGATAGGAAAATCTAGAAGTCTCAAGGGAACCTCAAACCCAGAATGGGATGAAGAATTTGAGGTGAACTTGGCTCCAAATTCATCCCTCACGATATCATTGACAGTTTGGGACGAAAAATTTGGAACACATTCAATTTGTGGGCGTTCTCTTTTGCAACTAGACCCAAGGAGATTCAAGCACGATGGTTTGCCTCAAGAGATCTTTTTGGATTTGGACTCTCAAGGGAGAATTCTTATAGAAGTTTCTGTTGAAAGCGAGCGAGATGATGCGATATTCGTGGTCGGAAGAGCTCATAGAACTCTTAAGCGTTGTCAAGAACGCTCCATCAAGCTCATGGTTGAGAAATTTTCCAGGTGTATTCACTATTGTTTTTCGAGGTCTAACTTGAAATCCATCTGTGGTAGCAATGGACAACAGCGTCCAACCCAAGAGCAAATCGATGAAGCTATGAGTCCATTATACAACTATTTGAACATGAATTTACAAGTTCTTGCAGAGTTTTTAACAAAAGACCTCTTACTAAAAGTAATGGTTGCAGCCTGGAATGTCATTATTTCGAGTGCAGATGAGTTACTCCTCCCAAAACTATCAAGTGCAAAAACTTTCAAATTGAATTTGAAAAAGACTTCAAGCACAGGAAGTGATAGTTCCTGGCATTCAGCGGTTTCTTCAGCTGTGGCCAACGTGACCAGTTCAATGGGAATCCACGGATTCGGCAAAAAGTTGACCACAAATGAAATGGAGACAGTCTTTTCCTGGCTCAATTATTTATGTTTCGATTTTTTCCACAACGACGGAAATGGGCCTCCTATCAAGGATTTGAAGACTGAGCAATATCAAGCGTTATTGCTTCTTCCTGTGTACTATGATTCAGACAACGAGGATTTGAAACAAGAAGTTGAAAGGTTATCTCCTGCGTTCATGCAATCACTTCGTGACCGCCACAATTTCCAAGAAGCAGGAAATGATTTGCCTCCTATGGATCAATTGAACATCTCAAAGAATGACAAGAGACAACCTTCAAGATACAGGAGCATATATCGTAGTAAGACCGTCATGGCCAATGCTACCGCCAAATCTCGAGAAAGAGCAGCTAAAGAAGAGGAAGCAGCTATGTCAGACCCTACCATAGCACAAGTTTGGGCAGAGGATATCATCTTAAGAATTTTGATATTGAAAGACGAAAAAGCCTTCGTCGCCCGCAGATTGGACCAAAGAGAACGTTTGGCTCATAGCATTGCCACTGAATCGTTGGCCAAGGCAGCAGCTGAAGGAAGACTACGTTGATAAACTATATACAACAGTATTCCAATACACGATTTGCAAACTACTATTTCTAAGTACACATACTTAAAGATTAGATTTCAGCATCCCTAGAAGACTCATTTGGCACCTCTGCGATAATCGTAGCGTCATGGTTGACAGTGACATCATCCGTAGTGGTATCATTGTGGTCCTGTTGTATCGTAGTATCATTTGCATCTTGCACAACAGTGCTGTCTGCATCGTGCTTACTCAGCTCTTCGACATTCTTCGAATCGAACTCGCCAGTATTGTTCTGGGTTTCATCGTCATTGGATTCATCAAACATTTTCACGTCTGAGTCCTTCAGTTGTGACAAAGAATCGCCCCCTTTAGAACCATCTTCAAGTTTTGTGCTCTCTGAGGTCTTGACAACCCCCAGATCCACTTCAACTTCCAGAGCGGCTGACCTCTGCTTCAGATCCATTTCAATATCACCGTCAGCATCTCTGTTGACCAGTTCTGATTTAGTGGTTTCAATCACCTTGTCGTCCTTATTCTCCGATCCCAAGCTTTCTTTCCTCCCGGAGTCGTTTTTCTCGATCACTTCATTTCGAGAGGTTGAAGAAGACGTCATGTACGCAGAAACGCCTTTATCAAATAGAAGTTTGACCAGATTGTTCAATGAAGACTCATCTTGGTCCTCCAGTAAAGTCAGCCTCCAACCAACGTTAGCATCTTCCAAAAGAGATCTCAAGTTCTCCAACTTTTCCTCACTCTTCTTGACATCATCATGCTGAATGTTGTACAAGGTGTTGGCAGTAAACTCATCATGTGTGTTCTTTTCGAAAAACAAACGATAAGAGTTTTCACAAACAAAGACTTTTAAACCTGAATATGCTCTACCTTCACATTGATCCTCGTCTATGCTGTCAATGAAAGCTTTGGAAAAGGGCATATTGATCTTGGAAGCTGGGACACCTTCTGTTGGGTGGGACATCACGTATGATGTCACATAGTAATTATACTTCTCCTCAACATTTTCATGGTCGTTGATAGTCAAATCATCAAGCAGCACGAATTGAATATTGACGGAGTTGTCTTTTTCATTGAAGCCAATCTTAAACATGTTTTCATCCGTGGCCATCAAGCTGCGTACCAGCATTCTGTACAAGATCTGGTCCTTAACTGTTGACGTTGGGTTAACGCGATCATTCTCAAACAAAAGCATCATTTCGGATGTTTTCGCATCGGTCACGATAGCGTGCATATGTTTCACCATAGACTGCACGACTTTATCAATCGTGTAAATTTTATAAGCTTTGTTCCTGTAGCCTTGGCGTAATGACTCCTCAAACCACTGGTGCTCGACTTCACCTTCAATCAATCTTGCAGATAAATCCAAAACCTGCAAATAGCAGTCAGAATTACCAGATATTTGCACACCCATGTCCTCAAGCTGATGAGAAATCAAGTTCAAGTCCTTTGCAAATTGAGGGTATTTACGGCCTCTAATCTCCTTTCCAACTGCCTCATTCATACCCTTAATTTCTTCTAAACGCTCATATAATGTTCTCAAGTGGCGGAAGAAAACGTAAATCGTAGTGTTGCAGAACAAGTTGTATTTGACTCGCTTGGTAGCCGCTTGGTTGCTATCACGCAAACTGAATTTCGTGTTTGCAGTTTCAATCCAGAATTCACTCGACTTTTCGAAATCTTCCAATCTTTCCTCCTCTTCGGTTTCATTTTGGTCGTTTGAGCCAGAGCCCGCTTCCGAGCCTTCCTCTCTCTTGCTTTTCGACTGCTTCTTTAAGACATCTCTCAACAAATCATTTTCGCGACTACGTTTTTTGGTTTTCGAATCAACTTCAAGAACCTCTGCTTTCCCATTAAGGGACTTCTCAGAATCACCTTTCTCGGATTTCTTTCTCTTTGAAAGAGATGCCGTGATGGTTTTACTGGGGATACCATAAAATAGCGAAACGAAGGATTGGAAAAATTGGCCCAATTTTTCCCTATCATTAGTTGAGTAGTTTGATGAGCGGAATATGAACACGTTTGCCAAGTTCAAAATGTCCATGAGCACCTCATTGTCCTTGAACTCGTAGTTCAATTGTTCTTGGGGCTTTGGCGTCAAAGGATGCAATCTCTTGTTTTGTTGCTCAATCTTGACTGTGCTAATTTCGCTAACGAGTTGCTTTACAGTCAACAACTTCTTATCGGCTTGCTTGAAAGTCAAACCCAAGTGATCCAATGACTTATGAAACACCTTCTGTTCCATTTCTCTCCATACTTTGTTCCACTCACGCAGGGCTCTCTTCCACTCTTCGTCTTTCTGTTTAAGTCTCTTTAACACAATTGGAACTGCAACAGATGGGTTCTCATGCAACGCATCAATCACCTCAAACCCACGATCCTTATCGTATATTTTTCTGATGACTTTCTTGTAGATAGTTGTGGAATTGTGGCCCAAACCCGGTGGTAACTTAAAGTTTGCCTTCTGCTCCGGAGTCATGTTCGCTATACGGTTTGCAATAGTTTCAAGGATTTGAATGGTCCTCAAGTTTGCTTCCATGTAGTAATCAAATTCTAAACGTTCTTCCTCTATCTTGAACAAAATTTCCTCGTACTGATTTTTGCGATGAGCGATAAAACCGGAATCTTCTGAGGCCCAAGTGGGATGACCAACCCATTCATCATTCAAAACTTCCCAACACATTTCATCTCTACCTGAACAAGGCATGAAAGTCTCCGCCTTCGGTAATTGTCTGTAAGAAGGCCCGAATGCCTTGCATAATGATAATTCAAGCTGGTGCTTTTTGAAAGTAATATTTTCAATGTTGAGTGGGGCTTCTTCATATCCAACAAACAGCTTGAACCAAGTCAACAATTCAGGGTGCGTGTCACCGATAAAACTACCAACTCTCTCCACTAGCGTGGGCTTGTCAATGATGTCTTGGGAAAACAAGTTGAGTAACTTAAGAAAGTCATTGTAGCTCTGTTTATTGCCAATGGCTTTTTTGACCTTGTCGAAAAATGAAATCTCTTCCAGAAGTGACGACGATTTTGCAGATGCTGAAGGTGGAACCGGTTCTGGTATTCCAGGTACTAGTGTTGGATTAGCAGCACCAGTGGTGCCCTGGTGTAATGTTGAAGCATCAGCGCCAGACAGTGTCTCAGCTCTACCGTATCTCGACTTTTGCTGAGAAACACCTGAGCGCAAACTTGATAACTGTGCCTCCTGATTGAAGTTGTTCTCATAAGAGTATGAGTCTGTATGCAACATAGTTCCGCCTGTTCCTACTTGCATCTGCTGCCCACTGGAGTCTGTGATTGGGTAGCTTTGGCCGTGAATCTGCTGCTGCTGTTGTTGCTGCTGATGTTGGTAAAGCTGCTGTTGAGAGCTGTTAGGGCTCAAACCCGCTGTCCCCGTTGGTGGTTGAAAGCTTCCCACAGGAGGTAACTGGGAAGGTGGCTTATTGTTATAGTACCCTTCCTGGAAGATGGGTTGACCGTGCTGCTTTGCTTGAGTGATGGCCTGTTGTTGTAACTGTTGCTGCTTGACGTACGCTTGGTTGCTGGTATCAGGCAAGAATTGTTTGAAGTCATCCAACAAATCTGGTGTATTTGCAAACAAAACTGTCACCTGTTCATACACTTCCGCGATGGGTCTTTGTTCCCTTTGGTATGTTTGCAAGATTTCCAAGAACTGCTTATAGCTTTCGGGTTGGCTAGCAAATCGCGTTTTAACCTTATTCACGTAAGAAATTGCGTGGTTAAATTCGATTTGTGCCCCACCGTTTTGTTGTGCATTTTGTTGGGGGCCTGTTGGTTGCTGCAGTTGTTGTGGTTGAGGATGCTGCTCATAAGCCAAAGATTGCTGCTTTACCTCATCATTTCCCCATCTCTGGTTGTACGACGCATTACTGACACTGGGCCTTGTAGTAGTCGTGCCCCTTGGAGTGGTCACTCTGATAGGGTTAGGATCCGTAGGGTCCAATGAACACTCGATCCTATATCCGGGTGGAAGAAATGTGTTGAAACCCTGAATCAAGTTGGGATGCCCACGAAACAAGGTCGATACACGATCAATCACACCTGGTGTATCGATACTTTGAGACTTGAAATCTTTCATAATGTCGAGAAAGTTGTTGTACACGTCTGCTTGATTGTAAAACTGCACCTTCACCTGATCCAAGTAAGACAACGCATCTTTCACGTTTAACGGTCGATATATTGCCGATGTTGAAGACCTGTTTGGGACTCCGGCTTGGAGAGACTGTACACCTTGGGCGCCTTCCCCACCAGGGATTGAGTCTGAGTTTTGTAAACCCTGATTACTGGCATTAGGTGATGCCCCGACCGTGGGAACGTGCTGGGCAATGGGTTGTTGCATCGGAATCTGCTGGGCTGTTTGCTGCTCCTGTGACAGCTGACGTCCACTGTTTTGCTGAGAGTGCTGGTGCACATGATGTTGACCAGTTTGCTCTCCATTAATAGCATTGGGCAATCCCATGCCAACAGAAGGCCTTCTCATGTCTTGATTGGACCTATTGTTTTCATTCTGCTTGTTAGTATATTTGTATATTGAAGGGATAAAATCTTTATAAGAACTTACCTGGTTGATTTGTTGTTTGTTGGTGTTGATTGACGGGATACTAAAAGCATGACCAGAGCCGTGAGTAGCCCCATTCCCCAAACTAGGCAAGCTTGGGAGTGAGTAATAAGTCTGTCCTCCTGATTTTGAAGTTAGTATTGACGCCAAGAATAGGTGACCAATAACACCCTTATGGTGCTCGATAGTCGTGATAAGGAAATTGGATTTGACGTACCTGTTTCTAAAGTCGCTGGAGGGGGCAATACAGGAGGGTTCTGACGACCACTATAGATGTTAGTATGACTGATTATAACACTGAACAGAAATACCACTAGTATCTGTTAACTGTGTGCTCGACGATGCGCAACACGACGGGAAACACATATTAGAAGCATTCGATCTCGTTGTAATGTGACTAACGTACGTGTACTGCTGACCAAGTGGGCGTGGCTGATTGCCCCAAGGATCCTGTTGATTCGACATGATGCTAGTGTATCGATGATAGTTCTCAAAAGTAGTGCGAACTGCGGCGTATCTAGTTGATCTTCGGGAAAAACGCGGATGTTATTGGATCTCCCAGTATAACGTAACAAAGAAGCTTCGGGTTCTATGTTAATTAGCTTTTGCTGGTGACTTGCTGACTCGCCGCGTTTGAGAAGATACAATGATACTGCTCCAATCTTTTGGGAACGAAAAAAGCCGGCTCTACTGCGATTTTCCGGGTAACTGCCCAATGCGTTCGTGGCACTAGCACTACAACGGAATGGGTGAAAAATATAAACACCGACGCTCTTACCCGGATATCACGTGCGTGTTACCTCGTGATCCTACATTTGAAAATTGTTTTCTTCTAGTCAGTAGTAGGATATACGCCCCACATGAACGCTCCAGACAGATTTGAGTTATTCATCTTGCCCGAAGGTGTTGATAAGATAAAAATCACCCCAGACACAAAGGTCCCCAATGCCGCGATTATAAAAATCGAAAGAGAAGACCATACATTGGCCAACTTATTGCGTGCCCAGTTGTTGAAAGACGAGAAGGTTCTCTTCGCTGCTTACAAAGTTGAGCACCCTTTGTTTGCAAACTTTGTCTTGAGAATCCAAACGGAAGGCGACTACACACCCAAGGATGCGTTAAGAAATGCGTGTTCGGGATTGATTAGTGACTTGGACATAATCAAAACCCGTTTTAAGGACGAATGGGCCTTGAAATCTTTGTTGAACGCCAAGGAAGAAGACTATTGATTGCAAAAGCTATTGGTGTTTGATTCTGTACAATTTTCATCCTGCTGTGCTTCTCGTACTTGAGAACACGATACTGGTCAAACATGTTGGCCAAAAACTACATTCACGAAGCCCATTATTTGCTACAAATTATTAAAAAGACACTATAACCTTAAACGAAAGCGCATGCGAGGGGTTGTGGCCCTCAAATTCTTCACTTCCTTATAAATGTATCATTAATCGCATTAGAAGCAATTAACCCTAGTAGGGATAAGTACAAATACTTTCGTAATGTACGTACCGAGTCTATTCTACAGTAATGAATGCGTCATGACGTTAATTAATGAAAGATATGCTATTATGAGATTGATGCTAGTTTTCTTTGAATGCCTTTCTTTTGATGGCCTCCTTGATAATGTTAATCTTTTCCAAGCAATCAGGAACATCGGAGCCCAGGAAGTTTCCCTGCTTCAATATGAGAATCAATGGGTGTGTCTGCGTGAGGCGGTTGGGAGAGATATGAGTGATGGCTAAACCAGACTTGGAAATGCATATCTTATGGTGGTCTTTAAAGTTGAATTGGAAATTGCCGTTTGTCATCTCGAACATGATGTAATCAGATGTTCTAGTATAGCGACGCAAAAATACGGTTTCCTTTCTTTCCTCATTTTCACTGACCTTGGACAAATTGCTGTTCATGTACTTTGCAAAAAAGTCAGCAATCTCCAATTGTCTCTTTGCCTGAGCTGGAGGGTGGCTTGTCAGGTTTTCTATGCAAGTCCATCCCTCGTTTTCGTGATAGATCAACTCCAAGAAACGGTCTGAATTGTGTAACTTCAACAACGTGTTATTGTCATTGAACAAAACTCCGATATCGTCGTTATTCAACTGGTACGAAAAACCGTACTTATTCAGGTAGTCGACCCATTTGCTGATCAAAATGGGGTTCTCACAACGTGGTAACTCCAACGCATCAATCGTTTCGTGTTTCAGGTATTCTAGTCTTCTCATATTTTGATATGTCTCAAAGCAAATTTGGTTAAGACGCTTGATGGTTGCAGAATAATTGCTACTTATAAATCTCCGTGTTGGCCTACCCAAAGCTGTTGGGTCCACCTCTTGGTACTTGCTTCTAGTGTCGTTGGGCGACAAAGACTTTGGTAGCAAGGTTTTAGGCTGTTCCAGATGCAAGTCCGACCGCAAGATCTCCACAGGGTTCTTGGTCTTTGGTGTGTAGATGCCGGCATTAGTCTTGGTGTGCGCAAAATTGAGAGCAGATTGCAGTTTAGACACATTGTCTAATCCTTGTGGAGTGGCACTCAAACTAATCTCATGAGTTTTATCTGGAAAAGGACCCTTAAACCAATCATAGTTCAAAATCTCGTGAATCGTAGGTCTGTTCAATGGATTCAAACTCAACATGTCTTTGATCAAAACCTTGGCCTCTTCAGAAATTGGTTTATCAGCAGGGAAGCCGTACTCGGTCTTTTTAATCCTTTCATATATAACCTGAACGTCCTTGGCCTGGAAAGGTGGTTTTCCAATCAACAATGCGTACATCATAATACCAATAGCCCAGATGTCCACCTCAAAAGAGTGACCAGTTTGCTTGCCTCCCAACACCTCAGGTGCTATGTAGTTGGGTGTACCACAGATAGTATACTTTCTAGATTCAGTAGTGGGTAAAACAGATGCTAAACCAAAATCACCTATTTTCAAGTTCATTTCTGGATCAAAAAATATATTTCCGAGCTTGAGATCTCTGTGAATGACTCTCCTAGAGTGCAAGTACTTGATTGCTCCAACTATTTGCACCATGAAAAACCTTACCTCTGGTTCACTGACTCTCTTTCTGTTTTTCAAGAGCTCCATCAAAGACTGATTTGGACAAATTTCCAACAATATGTACACATTGACATCATCTTCGAAACAATCGACAAAGTTAACGATATTAGGGTGTTTCAAAGACTTGTGGATTTTAATCTCAGACAACAACTTTGTCTTTGTCTTTTCGTTTTTTATAGACGCCTTGGCGACAGTCTTCGCTGCATAGACTTGTCCGTTGGCATCCTTCATTTGGAAACAGCGCGCAAAACCACCCTCTCCCAAAAAGTTCATACGACGGTAGTCTCTACCGTTTCTTGTACGCACAATTGAAGGTGGAGTCTTACACAAGGCACTCAATTTCTCCTTCTTTTTCTTGACAGGCTTGGTTTCTTGCTGTTCTATCGGCGCATTGTGTGTTTGTGTTTGTGGCACTTGGTGGTGTTGCTGCGGTTGTACTTGCTGATGAGCAGTCTGATACTGAGTCTGTGACTGCTGAGTCAGGTATTGTACGCTCTGCTTTTGTTGGTAGTGTACGTTATTGAATTGGTTTTCCTTCGAGCGTCTAAGCGATTTGATGGGCGTCAAATTGCCGGCTCCTGTCTGGGCAACATTAGTGTTTGATCGTGCACTAAGTTGACCGCTATTCAATGGTTGTAATGGGTTTACCCTGTATGACGACATAATCGTATTTTCCTGGAGTCTATTCGAATTCGTAGTTTGGTTTACCGCTGGACGACTTGGTGCGTTCTTATGACTCTTGGCACACAAACGTTCTCGGTAGGTGGACACGAGTGTAGTGATAAAAATTTATTAACGTTGACGACTTCCGGCAAAGCGAGAATATGAAAAGAATTTATATGAGGCCTCAAAAGTAGGGCCAAAGGTGTTTTTGTTTTCTACTTTCCTCTTTCTGTATATTATTGGATTATCAAAAACGGGAAACAACAATAAATTTCTGAAATCAGCTTAAATTTCAAATATACGGTAGGCAACCATCCTGAAACTAGTCACACATTTGCTCATTGGGTTGGCTCAAGATCAGCTACATCCCTTCTGGTATTACGACTCTTTCTCGCGAGATGAGGCCGGCAAAAACTGGCCTGCTCTTAAAACTCTTCTCTTTGTACTTCAAACCGTTAACTTGATTCATAGGTTCAGAAACTGAATTCACCCTACATAAACTTGTTTCTGCGGCACACACCGTTCTACAGCTTACGGATGAAATATGCTAGATGAAGACCGCTTGTAGATCCAGTATGGCGGGATGAGGTCGTCAATGTTTACTTTTTTCCGAATCTGTACAATTTGTAAACAAACCGCTTTGCAAAAACTGTTTGGGAAAGAGCCAAATCAAGACCATAATCGGATCATCGTACATTCAACTTGATGTGTTGTTTGCTTAGTCCCAATATTATTAAAAGCAAGTGAGGTAATTTGCTACTCAGAGCGCCCACCCAGATTCATTCCGTGTCCATGTAGATTCCCTACTCACTGTGGTTTCATCGAATCTCTCTATACACAAATGTTTAACGAAACGCAAGACAATTTTCTGTTGTAAGCTCAACTTTTAGCTTACATGCCTGCTCAGTTACACAACCCAATTTATGTGCAGAATATGAGTGTGTGCCCATACATCAACAAGAAATTTTGAAGGATACGGCCATTCTCAAGGTAACAAAGACGTCATTTGTGATTGTACAAATTTGGAACTAAACTTGGAAAAAAAGGTTAAAAAAATAAATCCAGTGTATAATTTTCCAGCCGAAACCATAAAATTCCAGATTATTGCATATTTTTAAGGTTACTATAAATGGCACCTAATATCACTTCACATGACACTATTTTACGACACGACAACAGTTAATGGTATTATACATTATATGCAGAGTCTATAATTCATGAGCTGCAGATCTCGGACAATGATGATTCCCTTTTGATCAATTCGTATGATCCAGGGTGAACAGCCGATTTTCTTCTTGACATAAAAGCCTATCCCAAAACGTCTAATTGAGATAACCCTTACATCCTGGGGCTCCACAAAGACACCGAATACGTTCTTCATCGTTGGTTTCCCTCTCAAATTTATAGTCGTACGTCAACTCTTCGTTTGCTTCAATGTCCTTCAAAGCATAAATAACGATTCTCTTTTTTCCCTCTACTTTGATAATCTTAGCCGTACAGCTTGGATTACAACAGTGGTTGATAAAACGAGCAATCCCTCCCTTCTTAGTGGCATCGATCACAGTATTTTCGTCAACCCTGAACAAATAAGAAGAGCCGATACCAGTCTTCAAGTAACTGCGTTCACGGTTCTCAGAAACTTGTTGCCGGATACTTTCGCCGACGTACTCAATGATCATCTCCTTAGCAGCAATGGGCTCCAATGCGTAAAGACCCCAATTGTGGATTGCAGATCTTGCGAATGTGACAGGCTTCTTACGTTTAGTCAATGCATTTAAACTGAGGGCTTCAGTCTCTGTACCTAACTGCGCAGATATATCAGCAGCAAATCTTCTATTAATGGCACGGTTCACTCTCGAACTCTGTATGCTGTTATTACTGGTGTTGTTGCCATTAGATGCAGTGTCTCTGCTTTCGATGGGTGTGCCGTCATCCGTGCCATCTTCACCATTGTCGTGTTGAACTGTTTTGATGGGCTGATCCAAATCCCTTCTGCGATGTGGAAGATAGTGTATTTTGTCTGTTTCTGCGATCTTTCTGTATCCCTCACTTCTGAAACACCCTGTTTTCGACTCAAAATTGGTATCTAACTGTTGCACCAACTCCAAATCATCAGATACCTCATCAGATAGCTGAACAGTGTCTTTATGTTTCCAGGCCCAGTAATTAAGATTTTTATGCTGAGCAGCTTCCACGTCCTTTAAGGCCATCTGTGCAAACTTCATGTCTTCATCATCCTTGATTACATCTTGGACAGCACCAAGACCAAAAAGATTGTTGCGATTTTTCTCCGAAAATACTGGCAAAGGCCTTCCTTCAGTTGGTTGGAACTTTGCGTCCAACTTGGAGTAGTCGACTTCCTCATCCGAGCCCGGAGCTGCCTCTTCCATCTCAACCCCCAGTTCGGTATCCTCCATAGGTTCGTCGACCTCCTCCTCAGAAGAGTTGTCGTAAAGAAGGGCCTTGCGTGATTTCTTGCTTCTCTTGGACAAAACATCTGTTTCAACATCATCGTCATCGCGGGGCCTCTTTTCTGGACTTTGCGAATCTTCTTCGTCATCATCATCGTCATCATCGTCTGAGCTGTCATAGTTGAGTGCATGCTGCATGGGGATCAAGTTCTTGCGTGTGGCCAGAACCCTCTTGTCCTTTCTGAAGGAGTTCATCTTGAACAAAAGTTGCTGTTGTCTTTGTTTAGCCAAAACAGACATGGCATCTTGCTTCAACTTGTCTGTGGCGCTCACCGCAGCTGCAGCTTGTACCTTGCTTGCTTCCTTGCGCTTAAGCTCTTCTGCAAGTTCTGGGTATTTGTCGTGACTCAATAAGTCCAATACCTCAGGTGCGATGACTCGTTCATGTATGTCTTTCGACAAGAACGACTGAAAGTCCTTCATCAAAATGTTCATAGCTTCCTCAATTACATCAATCGAGCCAGCAGAGCTCGCGGTCTTGCTCTGAAATTCTGCATCTTCGCTGCTCTGCGTTGGGTCATAGCCCAGAGGCACACACAACTCCATATACATGCGGAAGTCGTAAAATCTTCTCCCGTCTTCTTTGAGAAACAATTTCTCACATTCCTTTAAGGAATTGAATACTATGTAAAACCCACTTCTGTCGGTTAAAACACGAGTCCAACTGTATTTGTTAAACAAGCGCTTGATGTCTTGCGAGGGGATCCTTCTTGTGGAAACGTACTTGTCGCGTATGAGAATGTAGGGCCTTTCCTTCACATAACGAGAGAGATCTCCAGGCAAGAATATGCCCTGAACGACCTTTCGCAGGTTCTTTACGGAAAGCGTAGTGGTGTTGGGCTTGTACTTCATTGTCATGGACGACAGCTTCTGCTTCTGCATCAACAAATCCTTCTGTTCCTTTTCTTTTCTAAGCTCTTCTTCCTTCCTTCTCTTATTTTCCTCCTCCAACTGTCGCTGTTTGGCACGTTGTTTACGCATTTCCTCTTCCTCAAGCTTGCTCTTGAGGAGTCGCAACTTTTCTATCGCGTACTCTACCTTCCTATTCAAGAGCTCCTTGTTGTGGTCGTTGAGCCCTATTTTAAGTGTGGACCCGTCTATCTTGGTATTCTCTGACTTGATGCGCGCAATTAACTTTTTTGCTAACGCCATGGCCTTTTCCGAGCTTCCCTGGAACCTAAATGTCGCAACACCTAAAGGCACGGCATTAATGGGGTCATTCAAGAACTTCAAATCCTTAATGGGATCACCGAAACTTCTGAAATAGTTGGTGAGGTAAACCTCGCTCACAGTGGATGGAAGGTCCCACACCACCAACTCAGTCTGAGGCGGAGGCCCCAACGAGTCCTTGTCGAAAGACCATTTCGCCTGTGGCAATTGTTTGAAGGGAAACTTCTTGGATGCTTTGTTGGGTTTCTGAAAGTAGAGTGTAATGTTGTTTTTCCTTGGATCCACCACCTGTGAGGAATCTACACCATCGCCGTTGAAACGGACCTTTTTGCTAGCTGCCTTGCGCTCGCTTTTCGACAAACGCTTATCGAGCTCGGGGTCGTACATAACGCGGTAGTTACGAGGCTTGTGTGAGTCTGGTGGTTTTTCATTGCAAAAGTCAATGTGGTGCAATAGTTTGGGAAACTTGAGATCCAGTGGATTCTCACCAGTTTGCGGATCCGTACCGCTGATTACAGGGGCAGAAACCAGTCTCCTCGAAAGTTTGCTCGAGTCTGCACTGGGTGTATTAGTACGCGAGCCTAGGCTATGAACGGAGTTTTCATACTCGGACTTGTCATAGTGGTCTTGTGACTGAGGGCAAAAGTCGTCATACCCGTTTTCACGATATCCATTCAGGCCACCGTACCTCTTGGGAGGACCGCTTTTCCAGTCTCCTCGGCCATGTTCATGGCGATTCAGGTACCTACCTCTTTGCCCACTTCCTGGGGGTCGCTGTTTATAGCTGCTTCCGTAGGACATGTGTGATAGTGGTACCAGATTATACAGATCTGTCGACTGGGATGCTCCGAATATGGAAGTTGAGCACTGCTAGCAGTTGTCTTAAATATAACTGGCAGTTGTCGAAGTACTATCACAAATTGATATATGCTATCACGAACTGGTTGTGATTTTTTCGAGATAAAAATGGTTTCGCGCATCGACCATGTTTCTCCATGAACGTGCTTTCGTGGTCTACGTGAATTCTGACTCCAAACTGTTACTTCTGTCTATCTACGGGTCCTTACAAAGCTCCTTTCTTATGTCAATGATCGCGATTGCGATAGAGGAATGTTCCTGAAATAAAATACAATGATGTGGGGTTGAGTTACAATGGAATATGATCGGATCTGGTCACAATAGAAATTGATCACAGTAGGACCAGATCACAGTAGAACCAGATGAAAGGTAAAATCCATACTCATCTCTTCCATCCCTGCTCGTCCCTGTGCAATTACTTGGTCCTGATGTGCTTCAAAGGACCAGGGCTGTGGAGAAAGTTAGTGGCATACTCCTTCTTTCTGAAGTGTCTCTTCTTTGGCTCCTGGACGTAGTGGTCCCAACCTTGGCCCTGTGCAAAGTTAATAGCAGCTTCCTTGGTGTCAAACTTCATGATGGTACCCTGCATGTAATCGGCCGAACCCTGGTAACCCATCAAGTCGTTCTCCCATCTGTTGCCCTTACCCAAAACATCCCAGTCCAACTTCCAGTGGTCGCCATTGTGATGACCCGACTGCGTGGCAGGCTTGGATTCCTTGTAAATTCTCACCACCCTCGAGGTACACAACTCCTTTGGAGCACCAGACACAATCTCCTTGGGAATCAGGGCATGCTCAGGAACACGCTCAACCTGTTGTGGTACTCTGTTCACAGCGGCCGCACTGAACATACGTGCGCTGCCAGCATTTCTAAGGATGGTTCTGGTCAACATCTAGCTAATGTATAAGTTCCTTTTACTTTCTTCTGGTTGGCCAAAAAAACAGTCCCGAAAAAAAGTGTTTACCCGGACGACAAGACACAATGAACTCTCAGTTGAGGAAGTCATTCCAGGATGTGCTCCCGACCCATCAAGGAGCTCTACCCTCTGAGGTGGTCCAATGCGCAGACTCGCTATATAAGCTAAGCATGCAGTCGAAACCAAACCTCCCTCGTGGGGCAGACATAGCCAGGTACCATATCTGCGCGTACTTGGCAGCAGAGAAGTATCAGGAGTTATTGAACATACCCCAGCCTGTATCGACGACGATCCCAGTGCCGCCTAAGGTCTTGTTCAAGTTGATGGACGATTTCAGAGAAAATCTACTTTACCAGATCCGCTCAACTACGTCATCACCGCAAACCACTCCGCGAAAGGCCCGGTCTTCTCCCTTTAACCCACTCCAAACTTCACCAACCAAGGAAGGCGGGAGTATTTCACAGCTCGACGGCTTGACTTCTCCGACAAAACTCGCAACTTCGCCTTCAAAACCGCGTGTGAGTTCACCATTGAAAAGACTACAGGAACTTCGAGATGAGGGAAGCTCACCTTTGAAAAGGCTTCAAGAACTCAGAGACGAAGGGAGCACGCCCAAGAAACGCAGAGGTTCGGAGGATGTGCGAGATGTGGACTCTCCTTTCAACCCAAAGAAGTTGCTTGAAAGCCCCAAATCCCCCACTGTCTACAAATACGACCGTAAGCATGTGAGTATCAGTGATTTCATTTCGTTTGCAAACAACTTCTACATCCCAAGCACCATCACGCCGCGTATGATTGAAACCTTTCTCGTGCACAAGCATAAGTTTGTGAAGAAGTCGGAATGGCTCTTGGCCTGTGGCATGATACACGCGGCTTATATACGGATCAATAACAGGCTTCTCAAGACCAAGATGGGGGCGAAGGCCGAGTTTAACAATCAGTTGTTCCACTACCAGAAAGGTGGTCTTATGAAGTGGAACATGGTGCTCTGGTGCGACATCGTCGATGACTGGATCAAAGACGAGCCGTGGGTGTTGGAAATGGAAAAGAAGTATGTGTACCAGAGTCAGTCTCTCGAGGAGCTCCAGATACAGCAGGAACTGGATGCTAGAATAGGTCCTGGATGGGATTTGATGGAGAGGTTTGGTGCCATGATTCATGGGGAGTATATGTTTGAATCTGAAACCCAGGTCAAGTATCTGTCTACCTGGATCCAAAATGCGCTTCGCCAGCTCTCAACCCAGTGAGTTCAGGAGGATTAGAGGGATATGGCCAAATGTATGAACCCAAAGGATGTTGCAGTTGTACCAGCTCAGTTAGGAAATAGTTCGGTTTGGTATATGATGGAAGACATGTGAGTATGGTGCTTTATAGAAGACATTAGTGTTGTGCTTTATAGAAAACAATTTAGTATGGTACTTCATAGAAGACAAGTTAGTATGGTACTTCATAGAACACATGTCAGCTTGTTCTTTAAGATTGACTGATACATGAATCATTTACTTAGCCAACATTAAAAAACTACATGTGTAGCCCTCACTAACTCACTAACTTACTCACAAAATCACTTCACTCGTTTGGTTCCTCTTACACATTTGCCTCACTCGTTCAGTTCCTCTTACCCACCCACTTGCTTCGCTCGCTCATTCATTTGGTTACTAAAGAAACATCTATATAGGCGCAGACTTGTTACCCTGGTGGATGTGTAAAACATTTTTTTCTTTACTTTTTCAGTTCTATCAGTTTGAATGAGTGCCAAGAGAACGTTATCCAACGGATCGGAGCTGAACTCAAAACGCTTTGCTCCAGAGTCCCCGAGCGATTTAGGGGACTACTCATCGGATGAATCCCAGCCCGTGTTTGATAGTGCCATCCCAACCTCCAATAAATGGCAAGAGACCATCACAAAGGTAGTTAACTCGGTTGTTTCCATCCAATTTGCCCATGTCAGCAACTTCGACACAGACACATCTGTGGTAAGTGAGGCAACCGGTTTCGTTGTTGATGTCAAGCGTGGCTTGATCTTGACAAACAGACACGTTGTGGGGACCGGTCCCTTCACGGGCTATGTGGTGTTTGACAACCACGAAGAGGCTGTCGTTAAGCCCATATATCGTGATCCCTTGCACGACTTTGGCTTTTTGCAGTTTGACCCACTGTGTATAAAGTACTTGCAACTCACGCAGTTGGAGTTACAGCCCGAAATGGCCAAGGTGGGAACCGAGATCAGAGTCGTGGGTAACGATGCCGGTGAAAAATTGTCTATTTTGTCTGGTTTCATCTCTAGATTAGACAGAAACGCGCCAGACTATGGTGTTTTGACCTACAACGACTTCAACACTGAATACATCCAGGCTGCTGCATCCGCATCTGGTGGGTCTTCAGGTTCCCCAGTGGTGAATGAAGACGGTTATGCTGTGGCTTTGCAAGCAGGTGGATCCACAGAAGCCTCGACCGACTTCTTTTTGCCAGTGTATCGTCCATTGCGCGCCTTGCGGTGTATCCAGAACCAAAAACCCATCACGAGAGGAGACATCCAGGTGGAATGGCAGTTGAAGCCGTTCGAAGAGTGCAGGAGGTTGGGACTCACCCCCGAAGCAGAAAAGAAAGCACGCGATCTCTTTCCAAACAAGATCGGTTTGTTGGTTGCAGAGCTCATCTTACCTGAGGGTCCTGCTGATAACTTGATCAAAGAGGGAGACACCTTGATATCCATAAACGGTGAGCATATTTCCACTTTTATCAGGGTGGATGAGATTTTGGACGAAAATGTGGGAAACGAATTGGAATTTGTGGTCCAAAGAGGAGGCAGAGAAGTTAAACATAAAATCACCGTTGGCGACTTACACGCGATAACACCAGACAAATACGTCGAAGTCGCCGGCGCGCTGTTCAACAATGTCTCATATCAAGTTGCCAGATGCTTTTGTATCCCAATGAAGGGTGTCTACATTAACGATGCATCTGGTTCATTCGAAGAATTCGACAAGTCCGGATGGATTATCGACACCGTCGATGACAGGCCAACTCCCGACTTGGATGCATTTGTGGAGATCATTAAATCGATCCCGGACCGCGAAAAAATTACCATTGCATACCGTCACGTAACGGACTTGAACAACCACGTGATCCATGTTGTGTACATGGAAAGACACTGGCAGTCGACCTTTAGAATGGCTGTCAGGGATGACGTCACTGGCTTGTGGAAATTTACTGATCTCCAGGATAAGCCCCTTCCTCCTGTACAGTTACAGCCTCAGAATGCCAAGTTCATAGATTTACCGTGGAGTGGGCTGGACAAGGAAGGCTGTGCCCCCCTCGTGCGCTCATTCGTTCAAGTGAGGACATTCTCTCCCATTCCGGTGGATTCCTTCCCTTTCAAGAAAGAAATCGCTTATGGTGTGATTGTTGACTCTGTTAACGGTTACATCTTGGTCTCACGCAGGTTTGTTCCACATGATATGTGCGATGTCACTGTGATTTTCGCCGAGTCCATCGAGGTACCCGCCTCTGTCGTTTTTTTGCACCCCACTCAAAACTACGCAATTGTGCGTTATGATCCCAAGCTCGTTTTGGCAGATGTGAAGACTCCTGTCTTTAGCAAGACCCCGTTGAAAAGGGGCGACAAAGCGAACTTTATTGGTTACAACTACAACTTACGTTTGGTGACCGATGACGTTAAGGTCAGTAGCATTTCTTCGCTCAACATTCCTTCCGGAGCTATTTATCCTCGCTACAGAGGTACGAACTTGGAGTGCATCTTGCTCGATAACAAGCTCTGCCAGGAGTGTGACACAGGTGTGTTAGCAGACAACGATGGAACTGTGCGCTCTTTCTGGCTCACTTACTTAGGTGAGACCACTTGCGATCAGAATGATAAAATGTACCGTATGGGTTTGGACGTCACTGATGTTTTGTCTGTTATCGAGCTTCTCAAGGAAAACAAAACACCCAACAACTTGCGCATTTTGGATGCCGAATTCCATCCCATGATCGTGTTGGGAGGAAGAATAAGAGGTGTTCCACAGGATTGGATCGACAAGTTCGAGGAGGCATGTGATGACGAGGTCAAATTCTTGTCAGTGACACGTGTGGCAGCACCTGCACCCGGCTCCAAGAAGAATCCGTTGAAGAACGGTGATATTGTCTTGTCGGTGGATGGCTCTCTAGTGAAGTCCACCCGCGACTTGAACGTGGTCAGCGATAAGGATGAAGTGACTTTCAAAGTCATTAGACATAAGAAGGAAATCGATGTCGTAGTCCCTACATTAGACACTACAAGCATCGAAACCAGCCACGTCGTGTTTTGGGCTGGTGCTGTCATCCAATCGCCTCACTTTGGTGTGCGCCAGCTTATGGAGACTATCCCAAGTGGTGTGTACGTTACTCGCAAGGGTGAGGGTACACCAGCAAACCAATATGGTATTTCTCGTAATAGTTTTATCACTCACGTCAACGACATTGAAACTCAAGATTTGGACGCTTTCGTGAAGGTGGTGAAAGACATCCCAGACAACACCTACATCAAGCTTCGTCTTGTTTCCTTTGACAATGTCCCAATCGCTATCTCCTTGAAGACAAACTACCATTATTTCCCAACTGCAGAATTGAAGAAACAGCCCTCAGGCGAGTGGAAGGAAACGGAGTTTTCTGCAAAGTAAAATAATTCGCACAATTTTATAGACTCACATACTGGAATGGAATAGGTAAAGTTTCAGAGACTAGGAGCAACAGACACGGTCTACGAGCACATTTCTAATTAATAATTCTCTTATTTACAAGATGTTTTTGTGAGTCTAACCACGACTAGTGTATAGATCCATGCATAATAACTATTTGGCTTTGTAGAATGCTGAGGAAACTTCCGAACTATCATCATCGCAGTTGACATAAAAGAATGAAGGAAATCCTCATGAGCACAGCATCAATCTCCATAAGGTTTAGTCTCAACGCTTATCCAAATGCATCCCATCCATGCTGCTCTGGACATTTAGATGTATCTCTCTAACTTCTTCAAATGACCACCTTTGTTTGTTACCTGCACCCAGGTGTCCAAGTGGGCCAAGGAACGAGAGCTAAAGCCACCGTTACCATGGTTTCTGCCTGCCTGTTTTCTCTTGAGGCCCTCAGCGTTCTTGATAAAGCGCTTTGCCGCAGTTTTACTAGTTTTTATCTTGGTCCTAGTCTGCATTAAAGCCATGCTACCGAAAGAGCCGGTGGTAGCTCTGAAAGTTGACTGAAGAAAACCACTAATCATTGTACTGGTCCAAAGTTAAATTTCGTTGTGAAAAAATGAATATTGATTTTTTTATATGCACTACCCTAATCTGATTCTTCTGATGAAGAGTACCCTGACACCAAACACAATTGGTAGCCTGAAGGCCAGTTTCTTGGCGAAACTATTGATTTTTTAGCATTATGTAATGATTTGTTACCGTCCGTGGATGAACTGGATATAACTGAAGTATCTTTTGCTTGTATGTCTTCAACCCTTGATTTATTTGTTTGTCCCACTTTTGCACCTCCATCTTTAATGCCCGCATTAATTTCCACATCCTTAGACGTATTCTCCTTGACGTTATTCAATGGCACATTAAGCGACTGCTCTTCACTTTCAGTGGAAATACATTCAACTGATTTGCAATTGCTTTCATTTACTTTTCCATCCACCAGCTTGGGGGATGCCGTTTTTCGTACCTTTTTTGAAATTTCCGGTTTGGTGGGTATATCAAGCATCCGCTTTGTTATGGGACTTGTCTTGCTAACTCTCGAGTCTTTCCGTTTTGATCGAAAACGTCCAAGGGCAATTTCGTCCTCTTGTTTCTGTACCCTTTCCAACTCACGCTTTCGAGCCTCAAGCTGTGAGTAGTATTTCTGTGCCTTCTCATCCATACGGAAAGATGAGTTCTTCTGTTGAATCATCTCCTGATACTCTCTTTCTTTCCTCTCTATGAATTAGTACACTCCTAAAAGATATATGTTGAAACTCACCCTTATCCTCCACCAATTGCTGGTGTAAAGATTTTCGCTCAGTGCCTTCACCTTGATCTTCAAAGGACATTATCAATGATGGTTGTAAATTTCTCTAAAGATTTGAAAAATCTTAGCTGAAATTTAGAAATTCTTTCCGTGTTTAACTCTTGTTATATTGATATTTCAGTACTAATCCAGTACTACTATATAAGAACGGTACTACTAATTCAGCACTACTAATTCTTCAGTACTACTCATTATGTTTATTTACTCACTTACCCATATTCATTATATTTTCACTCACACACCCACTAAATCAGTCACTAAAACACACACTAAAACACACTAAAACAGTCACTGAAACAGTCACTCACTCACTCGCTTCGCTCATTTGTTCGTATACCTACAACGAAACTTATATAAGACCATATTGTATCATGCATTTATTCTATACAACCTTACTCAACAATGTAAACACGACCCTCATATGGAGAAAGAGTGGCTTCGTCAACATCGCTGACATTAGAGTGCACCAAAGTAAACTTACCGTCAATGTGCTTCTCAAACTTGGCTGGCTCAGTCGAAAAGTTCAAGGCAATATAAGCCTTAGGACCTCCCAGAGGGGTCGATTTAACATATGTGAAAACCTGCTGGTTGTCGAAATCCAAGACCTCGAATTTTCCATATATGAGCAAGTCTTTGTGTGCCTTTCTAATTTGCAACGACTTCTTGTAGAAGTTGCGCACAGAGTTGGGGTCGTTGACCTGATCAGCAACATTGATCTCCTTATAGTTGTCGTTGACCCTCATCCATGGCTTGTGTGTGGAGAATCCTCCATATTCAGAGCTGTCCCAGTGAACTGGAGTACGAGCATGGTCCCTGGACATGAGAGCGAAGGCGTCCATCACCTTTGACTCTTGCTCAGCAAAATCAGCATCATTGCCGTGCAATTTCTTGAACTCGTTGTAGTAATTGATAGTGTTGATGTCCTTGTACTCTTCAAGAGACCAGTCTCTCGAGAAGTTGGTCATACCAATCTCCTGTCCTTGATAAATGAAAAGGGTACCGGTCAAGGTGGTTTGCAATAAAGAAATAAGCTTTGCAGATTGTGCGCGCCATTTGGGGTCTGGGTTTCCAAAACGAGTGACCGCTCTTGGCTGATCGTGGTTCTCAATGAAAACGGTAGACCAGGCATCGCTGTCTCCAACAAATTCGCACTGGTCTTTAACGGCCTTCTTGAAGTCGGTCAAATTCCAAGGCTTGAGAGAAAACTTATCACCGTATTCAGAGCCAACATCAACAACGTTGAAGAGGAAAATCATGTTCATCTCCTTCTCCTTTGCACTGACATATTTAAGGGCCTCTTCACGTGAAGCATTACCCACCTCACCAACAGTCATGACATCGTATTTCGAAGTCACCTTTTCGAACATCTCCTTGTGGAACTCATGGATACGTGGACCATTGTTGCACATTGGCATGTTTGGCTGATATTTCTGGTCAGGGAAGACAATTGGGGCATCCTCAAAAGTCTGAACCTTGGAGTACAATCCCGCAGTATCAATTCTGAAACCATCAACACCCTTGTCAAACCAAAACTTCAAAGCACTGTCATAGATGGCTTTTCTAGTTTCCTCGTTCTCCCAGTTCAAGTCTGGCTGAGTCTCAGCAAAGAGGCGCAAGTAGTATTCGCCTGTGGTCTCATCGTAAGTCCATGCAGAACCGGAAAAGTACGACTGCCAGTTATTAGGTGGCTGTCTGTTACCTTCAGCATCATAACGAGGCTTCTTCCAAATGTACCAGTCTCTCTTTGGGTTGTCCAAGGAAGACCTAGACTCCTTGAACCAGTCGTGCTCAGACGAGGTGTGGTTGATGACCAAATCGAGCACCATTTTCATGCCCCGCTTGTGCAATTCATCAATCAACTGATCCATGTCCTTCATGGTTCCGTATTGCTCATGGATGTCGTTGTAGTCACTGATATCATAACCCATGTCATCCTGTGGAGACTTGTACATAGGAGACAACCAAACAATGTCGACACCCAAGTCCTTCAAGTAGTCCAAAGTGGAGATGATACCCTGCAAGTCACCAACACCATCGCCGTTGGAGTCTTTGTAGGAAGCTGGCCAAACCTGGTAAATAGTTGCGTCTTTCCACCACTTTTGTTCTGTCATTCTGTTGTGTTTGTTGAGTATGTTGATTAAAGAATTGTACTTTCGAAGAAAATGTAAAATGCTTTATACTTGATTTCGGAGTCGGTATTCGGTATATACGTGTTCACACAAAGGCAATATGGAATTTATCTCGCAAATAGCGGCTAAGTTCATTAGGAGGAAAATCATGCTTTTCAATTCACCAATTATTACACAAGTGTGTCCATTGCCGATGTCTCGGATGTGGCATGTTGTGCCTCCCCATGGGGAAGTGTAAATTAATGAAAAATGCGGGGAGAATTCCAAGGAAAAATAATTATCCGTCAGGAATTTCCGAAACACGTGCAGAATTGCGAGAAATAACCCGAGATTCGATCTGAAAAGTCTTGAATGCAATAAACAGATAGGTGGTTTTGCGATACAATTTGCGTAAATTTTTACGATTTCCGATGCGGCGGTGCTATTGTTGAAGAAAAGCGGGGTAATAAATGTTGCTCAAAATATCCAACCAACACAATTTCATACACTGCCAATCATCCGGATCGAAGCTTAATCGATTTACCCCTCCCAGTCACACAGAGCCAGCCATGACTTGACCACTCCATATTTTAGCTTTGGTGACGCAAAACCGCTATCAAACCGTGTGGTTTTATATATCTAGCCTCATAAACATGGAAATGTCCGCGTGAAAGCTTAATTCAACACTTGCCGTAATCAAGTATTACGAGTTGATTTTGACGGACTCCCGCTTGTACAAGAAGAGAGGGTTTGCTTTAGACTCAGCCTCAAGCCATAGTCTCCTTACAAAGACTTTGGGCAAAAGGAACTCCCTGGAAAAATATTTTTAGATCCTCGTATTTCGCGTCGCATGATGTACTCCTGTGAAACAGACTTCAACGGACGCCTATTTTTTTTTTTTTTTCGAAAGTATAGAGCTCTCTGGTGTTTACCAAACATCAAGACCTGACTCACTGATGTTTGTGACAGTGCATATACTCTTTCAAGTGATATAGCAGAAGATATTCCAGCTATTGGCTTGGAAAAATAAACTGCCACAAAAATGAGCTTTAAGAAATGTGAATATTTTTTAGCAAATGGCTCGTACATTGAGTCAGATACGTTCACAATGTGGGGAAACTAAATCAACTTGAGAATGAGATTTCTGGGGAATATGCATAAGTTCAACAAGAGTATATATAGAGCGTACTGCGGCTGAATTATCAAACATCAATCCTCTACACAATGCCTACAGAGTTCATCGAGGACGTAGACGCACCCAAAAAGCTCATGGTTATTGAAACCGAACCACTTTCCAAAGAGAACAGTGGAACATCTCTTGATGTGGACGTCCAGGACTATGTCGCAAAGTTCTTGGAGATGTCCAACGCGGCTAAAGACAATGACAGAGACGAGAAATCCATGGGATTCAGAAAGTGTATCAAGACTTTCCCCAGGGCTGTCTTTTGGTCTATTGTGCTTTCGCTGGCGATTATCATGGAAGGGTTTGACATGACGTTGTTGTCATCCATGTACGGTTTCCCTGCTTTCAACAAGAAGTTTGGTGTCTACTATCCTGAACTTGGTGAATACCAGGTTCCAGCCAAATGGCAAACGTCTTTGTCCATGGCATATTCTCTGACCCAGGTGATTGGTTTGTTTGTCGCAGGTTTGGCTGCAGACAGATTTGGATATCGTAGAACTTTGATGATCAACTTGCTCGCATGTATTGGTTTGATTTTCATGCAGTTCTTTGCACCAAATATTGAGACCTTGTTGGGTGCTTACATTTTATTAGGTCTCAACTGGGGTGCCTACCAAACCTTGACCGTTACTTATGCCTCCGAAGTCGCTCCAGTGAACTTGCGTATATATTTGACCACCTACGTCAACATGTGTTGGGTCATTGGTCAATTGATTGCGTCTGGTGTGTTGAAAGGTGTTTCCGGAATGTCGAATCCTGATGCATGGCGTATTCCTTACGCAATTCAATGGGTTTGGCCAATTCCCTTATTCCTTGGTGTCTTTTTCGCACCAGAGTCTCCCTGGTTTTTGGTTAGAAAGGGCAGAGAAGATGAAGCGAAACGTTCTTTAGAGAGATTATTGACCGAAAACGCTCACATGCCAGACAAGACTGTTTTGGCTAGCGCAATGTTAATGAAAATTAAGTTGACTGTGAAAGAAGAGGAAGCTGTTTCCACGGGTGGATCGTTGAAGGATTGTTTCACAGGTTCCAACCTCAGAAGAACAAGAATCGCTGCTCTCACCTGGGTCTTCCAGTCGATCACTGGTGGTACTTTGATGGGATACTCCACTTATTTCTATCAACAGGCCGGTTTATCCACAAGTATGTCATTCACTTTCTCCATTATCCAATATGTCTTGGGTCTTATCGGCACTGCGGGGTCTTGGTTCCTTTCCCAAAAACTCGGTAGATTCCCCATTTGGTTCACCGGTTTATGTGTTCAGCTCGTGATATTGCTCGCTGTTGGTGGGTTGGGATTTGCAAACTCAAATGGTGTCAGTTGGGCAATTGGCTCACTCTTGTTATTGTACACTTTCTGCTATGACTTGTCTGTCGGCCCAATTTGCTACTGTATTGTGGCAGAGTTACCATCCGCACGTTTGAGAATCAATACCGTTATGTTGGCAAGAAACTTGTACAATATCGCTGGTATAGTCACTGGTATCATCACCCCATATATGTTGAACCCTACAGCTTGGAACTGGAAAGCAAAGACTGGGCTTTTCTGGGCTGGGTTCTGTATTGTCGCTATTGTTTGGTCTTGGTTCGAATTGCCAGAGACCAAGGATAGAACCTATGCAGAATTGGACCTTTTGTTCCACAAGGGAGTCAAGGCCCGTGACTTCAACAAGACCGAAGTTGACGTTTTTGATGCCGGTGAATTGATGGAGAAGCTTGGTGAAGATGGCATCAAGAACATGGTTCAAACTACCGAATATGCCGATGAGGTGTAATTCATCAGGGAATACTACCTTGAAAAAACAATTTTCACTTCCTCAAATCTTGGAACAGAGTCTCAAGATGTATTTAGCTATTAAGTTCTTAAAACATAATATATACAGATTTCCTATTGTGGACCCCGTAGTTTGGTTCTGGTTGACGTATATAGCACAAAGCTTGCGCTAGCGAAAACGAAGGTTCAATGCACGTGCAATTTTTGATATCTTCACGTGAGATATAACACGATGCAACACCCGATTATTTGCTAATTTGTAGATAGGGGTAACATTAATGACAGACAATACCCTATGTATATCAACTAGATTCCAAAAGAAGGGGGCTAAACTTTATGTGACAAGTCCGGATATCTTCGGCGTCCTCCGAATATGCTCCTGCTTTCTTCCACTCTCTCAATTTGACTATAGTGGTCCTAGCGGGTAACATTATCATAAACATCATATTACGTAAGCCAATTTATTGAGTGATCATTAACTGTAATCCGGACCACAAAAAAGATGAAAAAGGAAAGGGTCATTCCCCGGTGGATACGGTAAAGTCTTCGCAGAGTGCCAACGCAAATTAGGAGATGTGAAGTACAGTATATTGAAAAGTATGTTTAAGAACAACTCAGAGACCCTCTTGGATCTCTTACCGCAAACTCCGCCGTTTTTCCGGTCTTCTATCAGTGACTGGGCTGTAATCAGTCTACTAATTTTTTTTTGATCCGAAAAATAGGCGTGCGAAAAAGTCATTTGAATATTTCAACACTAGATTGCATTGGCCTAGGTCTTGAGGGCCTTACGAAAAAGATATAATCAGGCTAGCAAGCAGGACTCGCGTGCACCTCCAGAAGAATTAACTCTGCCTCAGATTGCGGTACTTCTTTTCTTTTGAAAGTGGCCTCCTCTGAAGGCAACGTGACGTTTTTAAGCGCGGTTAGATACCATTATTCCCTACCATTATTTTAAAGAAAGCATGGAGACATTACAAGTGTCTTTATACGATCATAACTCTGATCAGTGCTTACTAAAGCTATGGAAATTGACACGCAATGATTACAACGCTACGAGGCTTGGTTCTACCAAGAGACTAAATAATAGGCTGTGGAGATTATTAAACAAGCGCTTTATATTGAATCAACAAGTAAAAGGAGTTTCTCAACAAGACTTGTCTGTACTTGTTCATGACAGACAAAAGAACATTACAAATACAAGTGTCCGCGCTGTGATCAATAGTAGCAGCAATAGCAGCAACAACAGCAGTGTTCATCATTCTTCTACATCGCGAACTGGGACTTTCTCTTCACTCACAGACTTGTCAAGAGACTCACTATCCGACTTCAAACCCAGATCCTCACAGCTATTAAACAAAAGACCATCGCTATTCTCGCACTCCTCAAATTTGAGCTTGTCAAGTAACAGAAAGGGCTCTTTAAACAACACTTCAGATACTTGCAAGGAACTCAAGAGTGCCATTCCAAATTCTGAAGAAGATGATGATTATGATGATGACTTAGACTCTGATGATGATGACATTTCAGACATTTCCGAGGAGGATGAGGTCTGTGAAGAAGACTGGGAGGACGAACACGCGGCAAATGCAACGGAAGACAAAGCCTCCAAGGTGGAAAATAGTACAATCAAAAACTCTTCTCCTCTAGACTCACAGAAGAAGGACCATTCACAAATGCTGTCATTCAGATCAAGAACCTCTTTTGTTCGGGGGTTTTCACCAATGACCTCACACGTACCCTCTGTAAAGAACACAACTCAGAGCAAAATGGAAAGGGAGGAAGTAAGGAGTGAAACAAGCAGTAAAGATGCCCTAAATGGTGATATGGAACGAAAAAATGGCCTGCAGAATGGGACTCAGACTACCAGGAAAGATCATGGGTCCAAGTGCGTTGGTTCAAAGAATATCTTTTTCATTCAAAACTCGCCGTCGCCCTCCGAAAACACAGATTCGTATCCGGGAATAGCCAGAAACAATATAACGGCCTCGGCTAATACCTCAAAAAGCCCAGGGGCGAGTGCAAGTTGCACAGAGGGACCTGCGTCCTCACCGCCACCAATTCGGAGACAAGAATCCTTGTTTAGCAATTCGAAACTGAACTTCAATGGCGAAGCAAGTGATACGCGGGGTGATAAACATTTTGCAATGATGGACATCAAAGGTGCTGGGCACAGTGATGGCTGCTCATCAACAGATATTTCGGACGACTCTTTTTCGGACGAAGAAGAAGATGAATATGAGGATGGCGTTGACGAGGGTACACAGCAGATGAATATGCAAAAAATAAGCCATAACAGAGCCCGCGAAACTTCCGTGTCGACACAATCAATAAGAGGACCCAAAATGCCAATTGCTAGAAGCACTACGACGGCAGGCACAAACGATAGTGAGTGGATCTCTGTGTCATCATCATCGTCAAATGATGAGCGTGAGCAGAAAATCAGTTTGTTGGAATTCAAAAAAATCCTGTTATCCCACTCAACAACTTCCGTTGCATCATCAGCGAACCTCACTGCAACTAATGATCCCAATGAAGACACAAAAAGCCAAGAAGACAAAACTTGCAAACAATACAAACTAAAAATACCTCCGCCTTCGAAATCGCTCCTCTCTGGGCTTTTCAAAGTTGATCAACCTCCAATTTCCAAACCTTTGTTAAAACGGTCCTCTACCACAGGTGTGATGACTTTCGAACAAATCAGTAGCGTGAACGGTAGTCTACAACACCAACCAAACATTGAAGAAGCCCAGTCACTTAACCCGCGGGGTAAGAGACCCTACATGATATTAACAAGAAAGTTTGGGTCTTCGATGGACATCTCCAAGTCCCATCGTGGACAAGGAATTAAACTGGATCCCATTCATAAAAAATCTGCAGCTTTCCAAGGTAGAGATATACCTAAAGTCGTCGATAACCACCAGAGCGATGAAGAAACCACGATCCCGGGCAAACAAAAATCTGTGGTCGGCCTCTCTGACTTCAATGTCATTGTAAACAATATGTCTTCTCCAGTACATGGTTCTTACCCACATGGAAACCGTCCTATTAAAACAGAAACCAATCATTTGTCAAAGATGGGACAGAATAGCTTTGAGGCACTATCAACAAGTTTGACAAAGTTTTCGGCCTCAGCAACGCACAGCTCACGCAGAAGTTTACTTTCCCGAAGCTCAATTAGCTTGACTAAGCTCTATAATAACTCAAAGTTTATGTTCACGAAGCTCGAGGGAAATCACAACGATGCCGATAAGGTGGATTTCAACAGAATGAGGTCACCAAATTCAAAAGCACAGTCAAGTGAGGCTGTTACCTCGCCCGAGAACCCAAACTTTACCTTTGAACTAACTTCAGAAGAAAAGAAGACACATCCTTATCGCCCGGATGCGAAGAACTACGAGAACAGCTTACCGCGTTCCGTTGCTAAGGGATTGTCTCCAAATAGCGGAAAATTTCAGTCGCAAGCAGATGACATACAAAAGCTTACATTATCTGAATTAAGTGATTCATTAAAACAGTCGATATTAATTGACCACACGCTTGGAAGAATACCATTACCATCCAAGGTTATCAGCAGCGAAAAGTTGGCAGAAGCTGCCTTAAAAGAGGGTCTCGTTTTAGGCAACGATGACATAAGCGATCTCGATGATTATCATTCTAAAGGGTGGTAGTATACGTAGGAGAATTTTAAAATGAAGAAACGAATAATGATTGTAGAGAGAGATCAATCTAAGTACCACTTATGTGTCTATGAGTTACCGCAAGTAACTTGGTTAAGAAAAAGTTTTATCACTTGTATTGATAAGCCAAAACTCATTTTTTCGACTGGATGAGCTAACATGAAGACCTGCTACTATGAGCTCTTAGGTGTTGAAACTACCGCAGATGATAGAGAATTGAAGAAAGCGTACCGCAAAAAAGCTCTTCAGCTACACCCAGACAAGAATCCAGACGATGTTGAGGCAGCAAACCAGCGTTTTGCGTTAGTGCGTGCCGCTTACGAGGTACTTTCAGATCCGCAAGAGAGATCTTGGTACGACTCACACAAATCTTCAATTCTTAGAGATGATGATGATTATTATGACGAAGTCGTAACTGAAGAGATGGTGATCCCATCTATCTCAATAGAGGAAATAATGAGATATTTCAACCCAGCCCTTTATACGGTGATGAACGACTCAAAGATGGGTTTTTACAGCGTGGCGTCGCAACTTTTCGAACGTTTGGCTGCAGAGGAAGTTACCCATGGAAAAGCTCAAGGTGAGCCCAAGTATGCAAATTACAAGGACGATGATTTAACGAACATCGACGCAATAAATCCGGATCTTTTACGTTATCCTAGATTTGGAAGAAGCAATGCAGACTATGGAACAGAGATACGAAAATTTTACCAAGAATGGTCGTCTTTCCTGAGTGTGAAGAGCTTTAACTGGAAAGATGAGTACAGATACTCCACTGCCCCGGATCGGCGCACGAGGCGGTTAATGGAGCGTGAAAACAAAAAGGCTCGTGATATGGCAAGAAAGGAGTACAACGAAGCTGTGAGAAGTTTCGTGCAGTTTATTAAGAAGAGGGACCCGCGTGTAAAAGCTGGTTTCGCCAAATATGAACAAAGCAAGAAGAAAGCTCAATTACAAGAGCTTGAAGAACAGGCAAGATTGGCTGATCAACAGAGGAGAATAAGAAAACTTATGGAAAACCAAAACAACTACACAGAGCAAGACTGGCAACAGTTGAATCCAGATGATTTGGCAGAGTTGGAGAAGTTCATCAATGAAGAGTATAATTTGTCATCATCGGATTCATCAGACAGCGAGTTTGACAACTTTGAAAATCCAGAAGATGAGTTCAACGTAGAGTTTGAATGTGTGATTTGCAACAAGTCTTTCAAAAATGAAAAGCAATTCGAAGCACACGAGAAGTCCAATAAGCATAAAAAGTTGCTTAAGCAACTCAAATGGGAGATGAAACAGGAAGGCATAGAATTGGGCATCGATAAAGAAGACATCGATTTGGACGAATTTGAAACTGCAAGCAGTGAATTTAACAGTGAGATAGAAGAAGTGGAAGATAAAGAAGTTGATGAAGTACAAGACAACGCGAATTCAGACGCGGAAGACCAACTGATTGGGAACTATCAAGTGAAAGAGTCTAACTTGGAAACTTTGGAGGTTGATGATGACGTTGATAGCGATATAGAACCTGAAATCATTAGCTTGCAAAGCGACAGCAAGAAGAAAAAGAAGGCGAAAGGAAAGAAGAATAGAAGAATGCAAATCAGCGATGACGAAGAGGAAGAAGTTGATGTGGAGTTAGCACGAATTGCAAAAGGAATGAAACTTGATGACAGTGATGACGACTGGGGGACTCCTCAGAAGAAGAAGGAGAAGAAGAAGGAGAAGAAGAAGAAGGTAAAGAAGGAAAATGGAAAGTCCTCAGCGACCACCCCTGCGCCAGAACCTAAAGCTGAATCTCGTCCCGAAGTACCTAGTAAAATACCTACTGGTGCGGAAAAATGTGCAGTATGCAAGGAAATTTTCATGTCTCGGAATAAGCTTTTCCAACATGTCAAGGCCACAGGACATGCCGCACCAGTAACTGATACTAAGAAGAAAAAAACCAAAAAAGGTAAAAAAGGAAATTGAAGGATGATGTATACAGATAAAAAAGTATGGTTTGTGTACATTTATAGACATTCTATTGCAAACCAGTTTTGCTTGTTTTAACAACGGCCATGATTGGCACACTTATACCCTTGTTACCATGTACACCTAAGCCTTCTCCCTTGACCCACCCCATTCTCTCTAATAATTGTCTACCAAAGTTAGTTGGTGATATCTCTGGTGCATGCGCACCAATCACGTCACCGTCTTTGTGTCTAGCATTTGAGGAGCTACCAGCCTTATCGCGGCGTCTGAGCGCATTTTTCTTTGCGTTTCCGTCAGTGTTAACGATCTCATCGGAGAGTCTAGGCACATCTGACCTTAAGTATACGCTTTTCTTCTTGATCAAGTAAGCTATATTGTGGTACAGGGGAACTTTGCGCATAGTTCCGCGACATTTGACAGCCTGGATATAATGTTTCAATCCTTTCCCACATTTCTGAATTTTCATGTTGTATAGTTTTGATATTTTGATAACTGCTTTGTTACCTTCTGGTATCAATGGAGGAAAAGATATCGTGTCCCTTTTTTCATCATGCAAGAAAGTCTCAATCTCATTCCGAATTTCTTTTATGGTCATGTGGAATGGATAAAGCACTCGCAAATCATGTTTCTGGGTTCCCGCCCAAATTTTTGCATCACGAGCGGATTGCTTCTTATCTTTCTTCTTCGCCCTCATAGCTTGATACTGCTCCTGTAAAGAGATGAGTAATTCCGTGTCCATGTCCATTTCATCAAGGTCTAACCTTTTCTTCCTACCATGACCCTTGGTTCTCGTTGTGGTACTCAGTATGTCATCTCCGCGGAATGGCAAAGCATTGTGTTTTTTAGAAAAGGCAACTAGATCATTCAAGCCATCATCAGAATCGCTCTCTTTTTCTTCTTCTTCGTCTTCTTCTTCCGATTCGGAAATATGGACGTCAAAATCATACACGTCATTGGAAGGTTTTGAATCGAGCATTCCATTGGTAATGAACTTCATGAAACTTTTGAACCTGTGCTCCCTTACTCCTCTTTGTGATACAAAATCAAATACCTCTCCTTCAGAGACCCATACAAAGTCTTCCGCTGACCCGTTCATCTCAAAGCTTCTAACATAGTACTGATTCTCAATACCAAAGCGAACATTAGACACTTCTATCTGGGAAGTGTCGAATTCTAAATCCTCTCCCAAAAAACCGTACTCAGGGTCGTCGTCATCGTTATCCAAAGAATCTGGGTCATCAGGGTTATCTTGAAAGTCGGTTATTTCGGTGTCTGAGATTTCCAAACTCATATCGTCACCATCATCACTCATCTGTTGAAGAATATTCGCCATGTAGTCAGGCATCGTATCACTGTCAGAAATATCAGAATCACTAGAAAACCTGTCGAAATCGTATTCATCGTCATCGAAAGGAATAGCCATACCTCTTCCTTTCCCAAATTTAGGAAGTTCTGTATACATTGTACCATCGCTACCGGCATGGGTTTTAAGCTGAACCTTTCCGATTGTAAGGGTAGGTTCATGGTCAAGGACAACATCGTCGATTTCGTTCTCAAGTTTCGAAACCCTAGATGAGAGTATTTCTGCAATTTGTGGTTTGTGGGTTCCATTGACAAAGTTGGAATCACCATCATTATCTATTATGAATAATTCTTCTTCCTCTTCCTCCACTTCATTCACCATCACTTCATCCATCACTTCTTCTTCTTCGACATTTTCTATCGACCCCTCGCAAACTTCCACGACTCTCTCTTCGGAGTGATTTACCGTATCTATCTTTGTATCGTCTTTGAATAACTCACCTTTGGAAACAGTTTTCAATATTTTCATATGGTCATGTTCCAACCTGCTCTCAGCTGATGTCGCTTGATCAATACCACGTAAATCAATTTCGAGTGACTCGCTAACGGTCTCTATTTGGTCTTCGGTCTCAGCGTTACCATTAAGGGATTGTTTTCGGTCCACTTCAATTTCATCGTCCTGTGAAGAATCACTTAAGTTCACCAGTTCAATTAATCTATCCACTTCATGGAAATCCACCAACACCTTTGACCCAGAGTTGTGCGTATTCAAAGTCTCAGCATCTGTCTGCGTCTTTTCATTTTGTTTGGTCGTCGATAATTCTATCTTCTTAAAGAGAACTGCACTAGGATCATATACCTCTTTTGCCTTCACAAATATGACAGGATTACTACGCAAGTTTCTCGTGAACAACTCGCTCCTATGTTGGCGAACATTATCTCCTGTCCTTTTTGCGATTCCTCGCATACCCCCTGCTTCTTCATCAAAAGATTTCAATTCTGGAAAGGCTTGTTTGACTCCCGCGTCACCTCTGCGATTTTTGGATCCTCCTCTGTTTTTCTTCTTTTTGTGGAAAAAACGTCCTCCCTTAGAGGTTGTCGCCGTACCGTTTACACTTATGAAGGATTCTCCTGACCCTCTTTTCTTCTTTGGCATCGTGGTAGTTGGTGATTTAATTGTATCGCAGACCAAATGTAGATGCAGGAAATAGTGGCAAAAAAGGAAAAGAAAAAAGGTACTCCGTTATCGTTTGGCAACGGGTTCTATACAATCACAACATGAGCAATGACAACGAAGAAATTGTGAAATTACTGGGTGATAACTCGCTTCATGACGAGCCAAAGGTTCAATTTGGAATCTCACAGCTTTGGCATCAGATCACTGGGTTTCAACATGGAGGACTTGGTACACAAAATGCTGGTCCCGCGGAACCCCCTGTGGCAATACTTGGGAAATGGTACAATAGGAAGGAAGAGTATGAGGTAGTTATTCAATCTAAAATATGGTTGACCTATCGCTTCGGCTTTGAACCGATTCCAAAAGCACCTGATGGCCCTAGTCCTCTCTCGTTTGCGCACTCCGTGATACTTAACAGAAGTGTGTTTTCTAACTTCCGGTCTTTAACTGACGCAGAGAATTTCACCAACGACATTGGTTGGGGCTGTATGATTCGGACATCGCAATCTCTTTTAGCCAACTGTCATATGCGTTTTTTAAATACGGATAATACGGTGGGAGGGCCAGCTCAAATTGTTAAAATGTTTCAGGATACCTCAGACGCTCCGTATTCGATTCACAATTTTATCAAGGTGGCCACTGAGCTGCCCTTGAAAGTGAAACCAGGTGAATGGTTTGGTCCTAATGCGGCTTCTATTTCCATTAAGAAATTGTGTGAGAGAACTTCAACGAAAGCGTCACCACTCAAAGTTTTGATTAGCGAGAGCTGCGACCTATATTCGAAGCAGATATCAGCGCTTTTGAGTGACTCAAATGCTCTGCTATTGATTCTATTGCCGGTACGATTGGGTATCGAACGGATCAACCCATACTACCACAAGAGTTTGAAGCAAATGTTGGCTTTACCCCAATCTGTGGGCATCGCCGGAGGAAAACCATCTTCCAGTTTTTATTTCCTAGGGTACAAAGGCGATGATCTTATTTACTTGAATCCTCACTATCCGCAACCCTTCAGCGAAGTCGTTTCGCAATCGTCGTACCATACCTTAAACTATCTGTTTTTGTCGATTACAAATCTAGACCCGTCAATGTTGATCGGAATACTTATTTCCAGTATGGATGATTATCACAATTTTGTGAAGTTATGCACCGAAGAGCAGAACAAGATCGTTCATTTCCACGAGTCTGAAAACATGTGTCCTGGAACCTTAGAAAGAAATAGAAAGAACTCAGACTTTGTTAATGTTAGCCACAGCGACATCTCCGACGCTGACTTTGTTGAGCTCACAAAAGACGTTGATGATTTTGTTGACTTGGGTGAAACCCAACTGTCATTCCCTGAAGATGGTTACACAATTCAAGAATCAAAGGACACAGACAGTATTTCTGTACTTGACCCGAACTCAGGCTTGAATACTTCCGGAGTCCTTGTCGACTCCAACCGTATAGAAGAAGACGCGGTTGGCAAGGACTATTAGCTTATATAGAATAAACTTGCTGGACAAGACTCACATGTAACTACAGCATTCACTGAAATTTATTGAAGTGTCGATGCCAATTCAGCGCGGCTTCGCTTTCGGACTCCGCAAAAATGGTGCAATCTGCTCGGAGTCGTGCCTGAACACTTTTTAAGTTTAGTTATCAAAAATATATTTACCACTTCTCATCTATGCCTGTAGAAGATACCTTGAAGATATGCACAGTCTGTGCATCGAACAATAACAGATCCATGGAGTCTCATAAGCAGTTGAGGGACGCGGGCTACAATGTAAAATCGTTCGGAACAGGCTCTGCCGTTAGACTTCCAGGACCGTCTATCGACAAGCCGAACGTGTACGCTTTTGGAACTCCCTATGAAGACATATATAACGACTTGATGTCTCAAAGCTGCCGCAAGATGTACGAAACAACTGGATTGATACACATGTTGGACAGAAATAGACAGGTCAAGAAGGCCCCTGAGAAATGGCAGAACAATGCGTACGCGGGTAAATTCGACTTGGTCATTACTTGTGAAGAGAGATGCTTTGACTCAGTCGTAGACGACTTGATGTTAAGGATGTATAACAAATCTGATCCAAGTGATGTCAGTCAAATCGTTCACGTAATCAACTTCGATATAAAGGATGACAACGAGAATGCGATAATTGGTGGGAGAGGGATTCTCAAGCTAGTGAACATGATACATGATTTCAGAAAGAAGAGGAAAGAAGACTGTGAAGACGAGTCTGACGTTTTGTTGGAAGACCACATGATGGCCATTTTGGCCGAATGGCAGAAAGATCACACCCATTTACCAACATTGTACAGTGTTGCCTACTACTAACTGGAGCGTCGTGTATCTTTGCAACCAGCTCATGTAGACATTTATAATCAGCATTAATCATATAGAACACACGACTATGTAGTCCGAAATATAGACTAAACAAGCAAAATTGTGAGTAACCACGCAAACTGTTTATTCACCATCCTCTCCACAAAAAAAACTAATGAGAAGAGATGCCTCCTAAAGAATCCACGTTCAACAGCAAAAAGGCCAAACTTTACAACAGCAGGACCATCAAGACTCAGCTTAATGACTCCAGTTTTGTTGATAAAGAAAAGCTCAAGATCCCGGAGTTCCTCCAGGCTAGAAGATTCGAAATCAAATCGTTCGAATTATCACAGTTGAACTCCAAATATGCACTTGCAAACCGTGTCTTCCAAAGTTTGCCGCGTTCATTGAGAAGAAGGGCAGCCTCGCACAATGTCAAGAAGATACCCAAAAGACTTCGGCAAAAGGCGTTGAGAGAAATGAAGAATACATTGAACGGAGTCCCTCCAAAGGCAGAGCATTTGCGCGGTCGTCGTCTTTACCGTTTGAAGATGTCGAAACGTTTGCTTAAGCTTGCGGGAAGATTGAAGCTTATGAGAGGATTGCCTAGAAATGATATCTATGGTAACAAGTTAAACTTGAGATCACGTATCGCCATCTTAACCAAAGAGATTGAAGAGCACACGAAGGAAGGAAATAAACCGAAGCTTAATAACTCCGTGGGCTCTTATGATAATACAGGAGTGAATATGCCAGCTTCTCGCCCTCGAGGAAATATGAAGTTTTTCAAAAGGCAGAAGCATTTCGTGTGGTTGCCAACACACATTTGGCATGCTAAGCGATTCCATATGATTAAAAAGTATTCATACCAAATACCGCATTCTCCAACTCAAAAATGCTTCCGGAGAAGCAATCGACAATCCAGGTTTGGCTCAACTTTATATGATACATCTTATTACGCCTCGATTGTTGTTCATATTAGCAACAAGGAAGACTTCCAAAAATTTCTTCTCTCAATTACTAGATTCAAGAAAAGCATTCCGGAGAAAATTGTTAACGGTTCGAAAACATACAATGACTGGATAGTATGGAATGATAAAAAACAATGCAAAGGGTCTATATATGCTAATGTTTCCATTGGGAAGATTTTAATCAGTGTGTTTCCCGCTGTTTTCGAAAAGCTTTTTGAAACCTTGAGACAGAAAACCCACGAAATGTCTGCCGATTACAAAGTGTATGATTGCAGATATTCTTTGGGCAGTTTGACCGTAGCTGGACCTACAGCATTGAGTACTATAAGCAAAGTTTTGCATCTTGCAAGTTCGGAATTAGATGATTTATGGACAACATGGACATCTTTGGCACATTGCAACGATGCAAAATTAGTTCCCATAGGTACAGCATTCTCGTTTAACGTGCATGATCCGAGATTCTGGAAGAGGCCCGTCAATGTACCTCCTCAGCGTTCTGTTCTGGTAAACGATATTATTTTGAAATCTACCGATGCCAACGTTTCTTTTGTGAATACTGAATCAGTAACACAATTACTTGATGCGTCTGGGAGAACGAAGTCGTACGAAAATCAAATGTCTATTAAACAAATCAGCCAGGCATTTGGTCATGTTCAAGACACTTCTAATTCAATAATCAAAACCGTGAAAAACCCAACCAGCATTCCTCTTCTCGTACATAAGCTGAGCGAAAATGCATGGACAATTGTGCTTCCCTGGTTCTGGACTCTCCCGGTTTGGATCAAGTTGGTCACTACTCAAAATTCACAAGTTGGGGGGCTCAAGCAGATACATCAGTACAATTTTGAGAATAACATCCCCACTTTCCCAGCAGACTTCAGTTGGACCAAAGAAGGGCATATTTATAACGAAACTCTCGGTGCTTTGAATGAAAATAAGCACAAGAAGTTACCCTCGAGTATGAAAAACGCAGACCGTCTAGATTTTCAAGAGTCAAGCATACTCAGCGCTTTCAAATGTGACTGGGCTACATTAAGAGACATCCATTTCATTAAAATGATGTCCGGATTACTGGACCAAGAGTTAAAAAATGGTAAGACTACTTTTGCTAATTTCGATGAAGAATCCTTAGACTTATCAAGGATAATTGGTTCTTACCACGATGTTGAACAAGCAGTCAAGACATTGCAAATACAAAGGCTGTCACAAAAAATTGCGATCGAACTCTACGACAAATCCGACGAGAAGCACCAGAAAATTTTGGCGAATGAGCTAGAAGTCACTCGTAGGTCTGAAATTGAAGATTTAAAATTACCGGTCAACCAGGTATCGCTCAAAATAGTGGCTAATGGGAACATCAAAGTTGGAGCAAGAATATACTCGGAAGTATATGATATGGGTGGATGGAAACATCATTCGTATGGCCTCATTGGGTTTGTGACATCGGGAGGATTCAACTTGAATGTTGGATATGAAACTGGATTGGGGCTCGTGACAGCAACTAAGCCAGTTTCTGGTAAAGTGTACATTCGAAACATAGGGTCCACCAGTTTTTACGAGGCAGAATTGAAAAAGGTCTCTTAAGAAAACAAACAAATAGCTTTTTTGTATTCAATTAGACTGGATTTATCTTGGAGTGTAGCCTTTAGATTTTTAAAGTTCAGGTGTCACAAAAATAAAATTACCCGGCCTGTGAAAAAGTATAAATGAGGATCGATCTGCCAAATTTTTTTAGACTTCATACTTACCTGGAGATGTTATAGGAGATCAAGAAGTCTTATAACCGTAATTTTTCAGAGGCATTGCACAGCGCCATGAAGAGTTGCGCCAACTTTCCGCTTGTTCACTCATACGTCTTTGGGCGTATGAGTGGATTGGAAGGTGTGGGTCTTTCAATTTTTGATTTACATTTTTAACGCTAATCTTCTTTGAAGTTTACGGTTTACTTTTATTTGTTGTTAGTTAGGTGACAAACAGCATGTAAAAGTTCACTTGAAACACAATGCATGGCTATAAAAACATCATTTCCTGAAGTACGTTGAAATATTCTGCTTGTATTATCTAAATTGAGCCCGATCAGTGTTCACGTGGAGCTATGTTTGTACAGCTATTGTCGGTTGATTCCACGAAAGTCTGATTCCGGACTAACATGTTCTTGTTCAATATGGCTATCTGCTGCAATAAGCCTGGAATCAGCCCACATTTTCATTAAAGACTGTTTGAACAAATTAACATTGTAGTCGACGATTGTGAGAGATTTATCCTGCATTCCAGCATTTGTGCCGACCCCTGCGTTATTTTGTTCTCTTGTATCTTCGTTACGAATCAACGCAACTAGAGCTAATCCTCTAATCATTTGTTTCAAGTATAAAGTAGACCCATTGGACAAGTGACTGATAGACTTCAACTCTTTAGGTTGTACTTTGCTTTTATTTATCTGGTTGTTGTTGTCTGCGTTATCACTTTCGATATATAAATCATCCAAGTCGATTGTTATGTCAATAAATTCAGCACAAACCTCATATGTCTGAATATCAACCGGTGTCGAGTCTGTCGCGACGTAAATCTTTGAGTTCACATCGAACAAGAAAACCTTATCAATAGAAGAATGCTGGACTAAGTTGTCCAACATATTTTCCAAGGAAGGGAGCTCGGGAATCAATTTCTGCACAATTCTGGAGAACGCTTCATATATAGAGTGGTCGAAAATCGAGGTCAAGTAGAATGATACCTGTACACCCTCCAACCCCAAATCCAACAACTCGTCGCCTGTTCTTTGCATGATATCTCTCTGTGCATCTATTCTGTAGTCTTCGGACAAGCCGTCAATTTTGTGGATAAGAACCTCGATATTAATCTTGGGGTTGACTTTGTATGCGAACTCGACAATCATCGACAAGTTAGTCAATGCGTTCAAATACTCATCCTGTGAGTCTATTACGTATACAAGGGCACCCACACTAGAAAAGAGCCTTTCGCTGTCGTAATTCGGTTCAAAGTAGTTAAGCTGTCCTGGAAGCTCCATGACCGATAAATCAATCAATGAAGAGAACTGTTCCGATGTGGGTTTGGAGGTCGACTCGAGATATAAGGTATCCAAGGGCTTCATGTTGTGAAAGACTACTTTGCAGATGGAGGACTTTCCCCCTCTTCTCAACCCCATCAACAAAATTGTGGCATTAGAATCCTTCGGATTAGGTATTAACGCTGCTTCCATTGCTATCAGCTGGTGTATGATCGAATAGTGTTCTTGTTAAAAAAAAAGCTGTCGTATTTATTGCTGCTGATATCGTCTCAAATTTAACTTCAGTTTCTTTCAGAAATTTCAATCCTGGCATTTTATCATTTTATCCCCGAGATATACACAGTTTTGGTACATACAACTATCATACTATCTTAAGGAAGGACACTTACATGTCAAAGGAAGGACACTTATATGTCAAAAAATCATTACATAGCTCGGTCATCACATATATGCAATGTCTTATACATTACTTCATCTTATTTATGGTCTCAAACGTCTTGGGTCTCTTGGGAACAAGGAAGCACGACGAATGTTTTTCAAGTCCAAGTAGAACATCACAACTCTCTCCAAACCAATACCACCACCAGCATGAGGAGCACATCCGTAGGTGAAAGCGTCGACGTAATCGTTCAAACCTGGTTGGTCGGCGCTGAGACCGTGAGCAGCCATTCTTTCCTTCAACAACACAGGGTCGTGAATACGCTGGGCACCAGACAAGATTTCCTCACCTCTCATGAAAAAGTCGTAAGAGTTGGAGTATCTTGGGTCCTCGGCATCTGGCATAGTGTAGAACGGTCTGACTGCCAATGGGAATTTGTCCAAAATGTAGAAGTCGGTGTCATACTTCTCTCTCACCAACTTACCCAACAACTTTTCGTTCTCGGTGGACAAGTCTTCAAAGTCGTCAACAGTCTTACCAGCCTCTCTCAACATGGCGATACCTTCCTTGAAGTGAAGTTTGACCATCTTACCGTCCTTTGGCAACTTGAAGTCTTCGACAGGGAATTGCTTTCTAACGGTGCTAATCTCCTTTGCGTATCTGTTCTTTAACTCGCCAAAGATGAAAACGAACAATTCAGACAACACATCCAACACCTCATCGTAGTGCTCCTCGAAAGCCATCTCCAAGTCCAAGCCGGTAAACTCGGTCATGTGACGGTGTGTGTTGGAGTTTTCTGCTCTGAACACAGGTGCGACTTCGTAAACTCTCTCAAAGTCGGCGGCAATCAACTGCTGCTTGTAAAACTGTGGCGACTGAGCCAAGAAAGCACTTCCCTTAAAGTAGTTGATCTCGAAAACGTTGGCACCTCCTTCAGAAGCAGCAGCAAGGATCTTTGGAGTGTGAATTTCAGTGAAGCCTTTGTTCAGCAAGAATTCTCTGAAAAGTTGACAAACACCAGACTGGATCTTGAAGATGGCGTTGTTAGTTGGGGTTCTCAAGTCAATGACTCTGCTGTCCAAACGAGTGTCCAAGTTGACAACTGGCAAGCCAGAAGCCTCAGCCTCAGCCTCCGATCTGGAAGCATCCTCGATCAACAAAGGCAACTGTTCTGGGGTCTCCTGAATAGTGAAGAGCTTAGTGACCTGGACCTCAACCTGAACGGTGGACGACTTAATTTCAACGTCAGACTTCTTCACGATACCGTGAACCAATACAACAGACTCCAAGCTGATAGAAGAAATCCACTTGATCATCTGCTTGGAGATGGCAGACTCGTCTTCAGCATTGTTTGCCTTCACAACGGCCTGAACCAAGTCGGTCTGCTGTCTCAACGACAAAAACACCATGGTAGCACCCTGCTGTCTTGTAGTGTGAACACGAGCTCTGAAAACAACATGCTTCTCAGCGTCAGCCTCAGACAAGTCTTTGATGTTGACTCTCTTGATGCCAGTTTTGAAAGCAGAGTTGATAACTGGCAACTTGCCATAGTTTGGCTTGGCTGGGTCATTTGCAGCCTTTGCCTCTCTCTCGGCCTTCTCCTTAGCCAATTGAGCTTCTCTTTCGGCCTTCTTTTGAGCCTTTTCTCTCTCCTTGGCTAACTTCTTGAGAGCCTTTTTAGATAAAGGCTGTCCGTCATCACCCAAAATGACTTCTTCTCCAGAAGCTGCTGGGACTGGCGCAGCATCAGCTGTCTTGGAAGCCTCGATGTTCAACTTTTCTAATGATTCAGTTGGTGCAGACATTATTGATACTATAATGGGTTACCAAAAGTGATCTTTCAAAAAATTTTCGGTCTCAATTCTGTGACTCAAAATCATCACCCTACACAACTACACTAAAAGTATTGGATGTTCCGTATTATTGTTACATGCATCAGGAGTGCTCCTTCTCTTTCTCGTTCATCTTATCTTTCTTCTTCTGCTCTTTCAATTTCTTCACATCATTTCTTCTGGCCAATCCTTCTCGTATTTTTCTCTCTCTTCTCTCCTCTTTAGTCTCAATGTGATTCTCTGCTAAAGGAGTCTCCACGAGATTTTTAATTGCTTTCGAAAGTACCTCGAGCTTTCTGAAGTTTTCTTTGAATCTGTCGAGCGACAACTTGGTGGAAATTTGCAAGTATTCTTCACTTACGATACTCACAAGCTCCTCTCCCTGTAAATATCCGATTGGAATATCCAACTTGATTGAAGTCCTGATAGCAACCAAATTGTTACTGCCGATTCCTGATTCTCTAAATCCACAATTCATTGCGGTCGTATACAATGCATTGGCAGTCTTTGAATCCCGGCATTTAACATGCAAAATCAAGGGCTCAAACTTGAATAGTATATACCTTGTATTGGCATCGGATTTGATTTGCGATGGGCTTTGGTAGTAAAAATTCACGTTCTTGTACCAACCTTCAACCTCTTGTGGTACATGCGAAACAAAAATCCATCGTCCTCCATTGCCCTTGGACCCGATTTTGACCTCATCCTCCTCAACATCTTTCTTTCCCTCAAGAAATACGGAAACTCTTCCTGAGCACGACAGTGTTGTCACCATGTTATCACTGCGGTTGATAATATTAATGATGGGGATACATATCTCGTCGATGCTGCCTTTGGGAGACAAGTCAGGAATACCCCCACTGGTAGCACCTATCTCTGCAAGTATGGACTCCTTTTTTTGGTCAAATGAGTCTTGCATCTTTTCACTTCAAATATACTAAAATTTACAATACATTTTCGTTTATGGAGAGGGCAAACCCATGATAAACATCTAGTTGTAAAATTTATAAGGTACACTGTGTGTAGAAATTTTAGCTACTCATTTCCCTCTACTTGTTTTCATACAAAACCTCTATCTCAACTACCTCCCTATTTCAACGCTTGCATCAACTTTCTTTCTTCTTCTCCAGAGAAATCAAAAAGAGTCTTTACTACTGGCAAAAGCATCTCTCTTTGCTCCTTGTGTTCGAAGAACCCTAGCAAAACATTTTTGAGGTACGCCACATTGACCTTCTCCCCATCAGCATTTGGTCTACTGTCTGTTGAGACCCTCGGTGATGTCCCTGGAGTAATCTCTCGTTTATGAGGCAGTTCTGCGCGTGACAGCTTTTCCTGCTTGTACTGTTGCGACAAAAGTTTATAATTTTTGGATAATCTCTCGAACTTCATATTGAGCTCCTCGTTTAGTTTCTTGAGGACTCCATTTAAATGTTGGTATTCCTTCTGTTTTTGCGACGATTCGTGCAAAGATTTGCGTAAAGACTCCATTGTTTTCAATACTTCGTTATATTCTGGACCAGTCTCGCGGTCATTCACGCCTTCGGATACCTTGCTCTTGTATTTATCAATTTCAGAAGCAGCTTGCTCTAGCTTCGTCTCAAGGTCTTGGATCTTCTTCATGTTGATCTCATTGAATGATTTGATGTCTTCGAGCTCTCTGTGCTTCTTTTTCAAAGCAGATTGGAAACTCTCCTCAATATCTGTTTTCTCTTCCTGAATCTTCTTGACTTCGTGTTTGAGCTCATCAGACTTCTGCTTCAACAGCTCTTCTGCTTCCAATAAAAGTCGCCTTATAGTTGAAGATTCCCTTACACGTTCTTGAAGCATACTTCTCGCTTCCCCGAGCTCATCTTCTAAACTCTCAATCCTAGCGGCTTGTTCTTTTGATTTCATTTGTAATTCATCGTATTCCTGCTTGAAGGATTGTATCTTATCAGTTGAACTTGATTTTTCTTTGCGGAGAGCATCCAACTTATTTTTAACCTTCTCTAATTCGGTCGACAATGATTGTTTAGTAGTCTGCAAGTTGACATAGTCATCCCGAAGACGTGTCACTTCTTCTATTGCACTTTCCTGTTTGGTCATTATCTCGTTCTTCTCCTTCATAAGCTCCTTGTTAGAGTTCTGTAATTCTGAGATTGTGATTTGCAATTTTGTATTGCTCTCATTTAATTTGTCCTTTTGCTCGGTCAATTGTAAAATAGACTTCTTTTGTTCCTCCATTTGTTGCTCCTTGTGTTTCAATGACGTTTTGAGCGAGGCAATTTCCAATTTTAATGATGTATCATTGCTCTTGAAACTAGACAATTCCTTTATTCTTTCATTCAGTGCGTCATTAGCCTCCTTTGAAATCAGAAGCTCTTTTGTGAGTGACTGTATCTTGGTATCGTAAGATTTGATCTTGGTCTGCAGCTCTTCTAGTTCCTTGGTAATAGATTTCACTCTACTTTCCGATTGCGTGAGTTTATTCTTGAGATCCTCGATGTCATCTTCTCTTTTCTTCATCTCGTCTTTCATCGATCTCGAGACTTTCTCAGACTCTGAAAATTTGAAATCGAAGTCTTTTTCCTTGCGCTCTAGGACCTCAATTTCTGAGATAAGCTCTTTGTTACGCCTGCTAAGTGCTTCAAGTTCACTTATTATCTTTTCCTTCTTTGGGTCTTCGTTTGCATTTTTCAATGCTTTGATCTCATCTCTCGCTGTAACTAAATCATCGCCAAGGTCTCTCAAAGAATCTCTCAAATTTTCCACATCCTCAGTCTTCGATTCTAAGTCTGATCTTAACCGCTTTGCCGTCTCTGATAACTCCGTGTTAGCAACAAGTGCACTTTCGAGTTTCGACTTAGTCTCCTCGAGATCAGCAGAAAGTGCTGCATTCTCTGATGACAATTCAGATAATTCACGCTGGTTGTTCCCTTGAGTTGACTCTGAAGTTTGGGGTACAGGTTGATTCCCAGATTCCTTCTTCCCTTTCTTATTCTTCTTATTTTTCTTTCCCTGTCCATTGGATGGCAAAGGTCTCTCATCCAAGCAATGAGAATTCGAAAGTTCTGCGAGCTGTTCCTTCAATTTCTCGTTTGAAGCTTTGAACTCAGCAATTTCCTCCGTCAATGTTTTTATTTGTGATTGAGCAGACTCGCTAGAAGCCTTTGCTGTTTCTGCTTCCTTCTTGAGTGACTCTAGCTCCTTTTTCAAAGCTTCCTCTGTTTTTTGTGATTCTGATTTAAGTTCTTTTAGCTTTGAGTTCACATCTTCTGCTTTGTCTTCTGAGAACTTAGCATTTTCTTCAGCAGTCTTTAAGTCCATGGCTAATTTCTTCGACTTCTCGCGCTCATTCTCCAATTCCAAAGAAACTTTCTTGGCCTTCTCAATATTCTCTTCAACTTTCGTCTCTGCCTTCATCAATTTATCATTGGCATCCTTCAAAGATGATTCTAGCTCCGTAATTGTTTGCTGAGAGTTCTGAATAAGCTTTGATTCTTGCAGCTGAATGTCAAAATCAACGTTATGTGGCTGCTTCTTTGTGTCGTCCAGGTCTTCTGTATTGGTAGCGTTCCTTGATTCAAATTCTCGTAATTTTGTTTCACATTCCTCTAACTTCTTTTTAAGATCTTTAGCATTAAGAGCTTCAGCCTCTAAGCTGTTGATTTTTTGTTTTGACTCAGAAACCTGCTGTTCTAACGTTTTGATCTTCGTACTCTGCAGTCCATTTGTCTTTTTTAGAGAGAGAATCTCAATTGAATACTTCCTCAATTCCGTATTCAACAAAGTAGTTTTTTCGGTGAGCCCGTTCAAATACTCCACTAAAAGTGCGGCATCTTTGATGCTAGATACTGGAGTATTTTCTTGAAGAACCTTTTCAAAACCGTTTATCAAGTCTGATTTACGCTTCTCAACCTTGTAAGCTTCGAGTAATATCGGGTATTTCTCTTCATACTTGGCGAACTTCTTCATTTTCGCCCGGATTGGAGGTGGTAGTTCATTCAAGTCTATTTGAAGTGCTGGAGAAGAAGCTTTTGAGCCAGTAGTTGATGTACCCAGAGCGCTTTCAGAATCTGTACCCTTAGTTTCAGGCTTTTCAGTCCCTACCTTTTCTGTTATAGGTTCATCAGTAGGCTGGGTAAGAGTATCTGGGTTAGGTGTCTTTTTGTTGAGAATAGAACCTTCGTTTTTCAAATCGTTCAACACTCTTTTGGTGGAATTCGCATCACCAGCATTACCGTTGAGCTCGGTATTAAAGGACTTGGCCACATCCTCCGAGAACGATTTAAGTTTATTAAACATCGTGTTCTACTCTGGTGCAAAGTGCACTAAACAAGTATTATCGTAGCTGGTAATTGGTTTTCCGTCAATAAGTCACGTGTGTGAGGTATTCGTTTTGATTCAAGAGAGTAATTAACTAAAGGAATCACCGCATCCATGCCACCTTCTATCAAAGACGTCAAGACATCGCTCACAAGAATAAACATTCTTCTTGAGGAAATAACTGCAACACTTGAAGAACGAGACCATTTGATAAATGTCTTGAAATTAACCCCTTCAAATTCGGAGAACTTTGAGCTTGTCTCGCAAGTGCAGAAGACTCTAAAGTACTTAAACTATTGTCAGGAAGACCTCATTGACCTCAAAAGTTCACAACGTGAAGAACTTGTGGTTGAGTTTCAATCAATTGTTTCGCAATATCAAGACATTGTGCTGCAACTACTCGAAGATTCTGAGATATTTGCAGATCCTAAGGAATTCAGCTTCCTGGCGAAGTCGTTCGAAGACAAGGCTAAACTGTCTGGCACAAAGTCTGTCCGCTTCAAAGATGATGAGAATGAACTGGAGGAAATGATGTACACCCAGCTTATGGGCACAAAAGCATTTAAGCCATATCGTGATGACGACTCAGCGGGGGCAACGGATACTGAGTCATTTGATAATACTTCGAATATACAAATGTTTGCTCTGCATCAACAGCAAATGCTTCAACAAGATGAAGACTTGGACGCTTTGCATGAGTCAATTCAAATACAAAATCAAATGGGGCATTCAATTCACTCTGAACTAGACGAACATTTGATCCTACTTAACGATCTCGAAAATGGGGTGGATAGTGCAGAACTTCGTTTAAACACCGCTGTTAATAGACTACATGATTTCAGGCGCAGAGTACGAGAAAATGGAAGTTTGGTGACCATTATCGTGCTTACAATCATCTTGATTGTTTTATTAGTAGTCTTAAATTGATCAATACGAAGAACTAAAAATTGAAATCCTCATTTTCATCTTCCGCCTCACTGAAGAACCATATGAATATGATAATGTCACCGTAGACGATTAGACCACCGACTATGCTCATAATCATGGACCCCAATGCAATTAAATTGTTGTGGTAAAATACCAATGGCAACGCTACGCCACTCACAATCAAAAACCCCGTGGTAAATTTACAAAACTCCAGGAACCCCAGTTGAGAGCTCCCGCTGTTGTTATTGAAAGTGAGAAAGTCGTCGCGAGCTCTATCCACAGACGATGCCACTATGTTGGGCAATGGGGCAAACAAGAATATCATTATCACCCACAATGGTAAGTAGTTGTTGTATAATGCACACGAAAGTAATATGAGCAAAAAGCCCGATGCTAGCACAGCAGCAAGAAAGATGATCTGGTTCAATGGATTCATAGTGAACGATCAAGGGCACGTCTAAGTTGGCTTTAATTGTTGTCCCTTCCCAAATTTTTGTACGTTTCTGATTCTTTCTTTCGATAACTATTATGTAATATCTTATATACTTTATATACAGTTAAAACTAATATGCTCTTGAAGCACTCTTACTTGAAGTAAATAGTCAAAAAGAAACAGCTTTCAGTTGCGCTTGTTCCAGAGCCAACCATTCTTGGCCACGTCCGACTCTTCACCTGGCTTGTTCTCGACAACTGTCTCTGTTACGTCAACCCAGTCGCTTGCACCAGATGGTTTGGTCTTCTTCACAGTCCTGACTGTAGACGTACCGTCGCTAAAGTACTCCGTTTTGGTTTCAACCAATTCAACGTGGTTAGAATCCAGGTCCAGTCTACTACTGTAAGAATACTGAACAGATTCACCGAGATGTTTGGGTTCCGAGCTCTTCTCAAAAGTTGTGATATCTTGGGAAGCACTTGGTATCCTGTCTATATTCATTTGACTCCTTATTTGGTTCCGAATATTCTCCCTCATTTTGCACTTCCAATTCATCATATCGTCAAACTTCTTGAAGAAAATCCCCCGTTTGCCAAGATCATATACACCATCCTTACCCACATCAGGTGAGGCAGATTCCTCGACAGCTCGGTTAAAATCTTCTTTGGTAAGGATAGCATCCGGGAAATGCTTCTCCTTAAAATCCAATTGCTCTACAGGGACAGCACTGTTGGGGAACAAACATCTCCATCTACCTTCAGTGTCGTACACAGACTCTCCCTTCTTATCAATGCAGTCATTGTACGCCCTTATGGAAGGTTTCCTCCATGTTGTAAATCCAAATGGTGAACGATGCCATCCAGAGAAGAAATCGTTGTCCAAATCGGCAAGTGGATTCCAATCAAAGAAGTTGAAAAACGAATCACTACTTCCTCTCTCACTCATCGGTTGCCTGGTCTCATAGGCAGGAGGATAATCGAGGGAATTTTGGGAAGTATAACCCTCAATTTCTTGAGCCAATTTATTGAAATCGTCGAAATAGCTCTTGTTCTCCGTCACAAACTTATCAAAAGTCTTGCTTGAGATGCCGTATAATGAAGAAAGCAAGTTGTGCATTGAAGACCCCACATTTTTGAGGTCTGCTTGCAATTTGTCGATATCTTCGTCGCCGAAGTAAGATTTTGTATTTTCGTTATTGTCTGATTTAGTCATTATCGTTGTTCACTTGTCAACTTGTTCTCTGTTCTATTTGTAATGCTTATAATGAAGTTTTGATTAAATTTTCTAGACTGTTCTAGCATATATACATTTTTGCATCCCTTGAATTTTTTGCCACCATATCCAAGATAGGTGACTATTCCGTATAACAATGTACTTAGCCGAGTGATCTTCTTTGGCTTGGTATTGTTAAATTATTGTATCTCCTAGATGAGCAGCAGCCGCTTGCACCATTATTATAAAATTAGAGTGACCTGTTGAACTATGTGCTAATAGATGAAGCCGCAGGTGAATTACTCGCTTGAGTTGAAGTAAAATCGAAAACCTTAACCAAAAAACCCCTAAAGAAAAATTAAGCATAATGAAGAACCAAAAGTGCAGCTGCTGCTGAAAAAGGCTACCAGTTTCTGTTGTTGACAAACTGCGTTACGCGGTTTTGCATTAAATGAGATTGATCATATGATTCTGCAGGAATTTGAGATTGCGATGACCCATGCATAGTGTTTAATGGCGTCAGTTGATTGTTGCCGTTGAAAGCTGCTGGAGCGTTTGACTGGTTATGGCCACTAGCAACTCTGCGTCCCCCCCTTGAGGAGGAGTTACTCAAATTTTGCGGTGTCCTCCGAGGAGAAGCTTGTGCTGAGTTGAGGTACGCCATACGTGTACGAGGAGTGGTTGAATGATCATTGTTAAAAGTGTTATGCATGCCCGAGTTGTTGTGCATCTGGGAGGGGTATTGGTTACCGGAGTTCACACCTCCAGAATAATAGTCTGTACCTCTGTATTGGAACCTTGGAGAGTTGTGCGGACTTACACGCAGGCCTCTGTTTGTTGCTTCGTGTGGAAGGGCAGGGAGAAATTCAACATCTGACTGGAAATCGAAGGACTTGTGTAAGTAAAACTTGGTCTTAATGTTTTTGTATAAGTTCAACTTTTGTTGATCAGTTTGAGCGCCATAGGATGTGTTTAAGGATGGAGTGATTCCGCTTATTTGCATAGAACGGTTACCCGTGATACCACCTTTAGGTAAACTTATACGCGGACTTGCATTTGAAGAAGCTGACACCATATCGCTCAGATTGATATAAGGAATCGTTACAATTAGCAGCTTTGACGTATTATTGTAGAATAAATTTTCAACTTTTTTGAAATGCTCATTGAAGAAAATGTTTTTCTTTTTGTGGAGATCTCAAATCAATTTATCCATATTAATCTGTTATTAAACAAAAATGGCATGATGGGCAAGCTTCAATTCATGAGAAGATTGTATTCGGTTGACTCCAAGTCACTGCTTCTCAAGCTGAGAAAGTCCATTTTGGTGGGTGAGACCACTCCGCAACAAGTCCCCTTACTGGCTAGAACTAGGTTTGCACCTTCTCCTACAGGCTTTCTTCACTTGGGGTCGCTTAGAACTGCATTATTCAACTACCTCCTTGCAAAGAGCACAGGTGGGCAATTCATTCTTCGCCTAGAAGATACAGATAGCACACGGTTGGTTCCAGGTGCTGAACAAAACTTATATGACTCTTTGAAATGGTGCAACTTAATCCCTGATGAAGGACCATTCACTGGAGGTCCGTATGGGCCATATATACAATCACACAGAAAAGACATATACCAAAAATACGTACAAATATTGTTGGATAAGGGATTGGCCTACAGGTGCACTTGTTCTAAAGAACGTTTGAACAACTTGAGAGACTCTGCTAGAAAATTGAAGCCACCCACTACAGTGAGTTACGATCGGAAATGTTTAAACGACCCACAAAACAGCGGAGGTGTTATCAGGTTCCACTCTCCAGGTGTCTATCCTCGCTTCCTGGACTTACTTCATGGGAATCTCAATTTGCAACCTCAGTACAATCCAGAGGATAGGAGATACGACGACTTTGTTATTATGAAGTCAGATGGATTACCTACTTACCATTTCGCTAGCGTGGTTGATGACCATTTGATGAAAATTACACACGTAATTAGAGGTGAAGAATGGTTACCTTCGACTCCAAAGCATTTAGCCTTGTATGCAGCTTTCGGATGGGAGCCACCGTCCTACACGCACATTCCTTTATTGACTTCTTTGGTGGATAAAAAATTATCCAAGCGTCAAAATGATGCTAACATATGGAGTTTGAAAGAGAATGGAGTTCTCCCAGAGGCTTTGATTAACTTTGTTGCGCTCTTTGGTTGGTCTCCACCAAGGGACACTCCAGGGGAAAGCATTAGCGAGGTTTTGAGACTCGATCAGTTAATTGAACGATTCTCTTTGAAAAACTTGACGAAGGGCAATGCAAAGGTTAACGATTCGAAACTCTATTACTTCAATAAAATATATTTAAATGAAGCTGTCAACGATCCCAAGAAGCTTAATGAGTTGACTGAGAATAACTACAGTCAATTCCAAGAGTATGTGAAGAATAGAAAAGACTTGAGAGTAGAAGACTTCGATAAAGAATATTATGCAAGGTTATTGAAAGCACTTGCTTCAAATATGAACTCGATAGCTGAAATCACTACAATTCACAATTACTTGTTTGGAAATCTTGATCTATCTCTTGTCAAAAAAGTTCCGAAGAATGCCCGGAGAATACTTGACGAAATTGAGTTATGTGAACCTCTTGATGATGAAATTGCGCGAATCTTGGACATAAACCCAGAATTCTCCAAGAAAGATATATTCCAAGCTTTACGCTATGCTTTGGCAGGGAGCGTTCCTGGAATGACGATTCCTTTATTAATCGACGTTCTAGGTCAAGAGAAAGCAAAAGCCAGGGTGCAGGCTGCAAGGGATCATCTACACGCATAAAGTGCTCTATATTGTATATATTTAAGCAGACTCCGTGACAGTACTCACAAAGTCGATAAAACTCCGTTTTTTCTTGTCAGCACTTACTGGGTCAATCAATGGGCCCGTGTAAATACAGTGGACAACCATACTCGGATGATAATACAAACCGGTAAGAAGTTTAGGGGTCACTAAGAAGTACTGTGAAGTTATGCTTTGACATGCTGTATGCACCAAGTAGCGGTGAGCCATCTTTTCATTCTTTGGGTCCATACCTTGGTTGATTTCATCAACAACACGGAAAGGTGCATCTGTCATACCTTGTAAAGACATTATAAAGAAAATGGTCGATACTGCCCTTTCTCCGCCTGACTGTGATTGATGGTCCAATATCTTCAATTCAGATTCTTGCCTGAATTTAACCAAAATATGTAGTTTCCAGTCCTGGTATCTTTCACTCTTGCATAACTCCACACGTCCGTCGCTCGCGACCTTTGTGAAGTACTTATTAAATTGTATCGATATGCTGTTGACTAGTTTGCTTAGCTCTTCTTCCCATGGGCCCTTTATCATCAGTATGGATTTCTCGAGCTTGTCTTTCTTCGCCTGCAAGTCTGGCAATTGCTGCTCTAATTCAGTAATTTCAGCTAATTTTCTTTGTAATGTAGCCAATGAACTTTGATCTGCCGTGGCCTTTAATGCTCGTTCATCATCAAGTGCCTGGATTTTGCGCCTAATGTAGTTCTCGTTGAAGTTACCTTCATCTCTGTACTTTGTAACCAATTCACCCAAAGCAATTTTATCCTCTTGAGTATACAAAGCACTTTGCTTTTTTAATTCTTGCGCGGCCTGGCCATTTTTGATTTCATCATATGCACTTTTAGCCTCTTGGTATTCATGTTTTATGATTGCTAATTGTTTTTGATACCCTTCCCGTAGATTGAGCAAAGTTATCCTTTTGTTCTGATCTTGTAGTTTAGTGAACTCTAAAAGAGTTCTCGATATCTCTATGTCAGCCATTTTCGAAAGCATGTTTGCCGACTCGTGCATTAATGTGGCTAGTTTTTGATTTCCATCCACAATCAGATCTTTTAATTGTGCAATCCTTGTAGAATAATCAGTTCTCGACTCCCTTTCCAGCGTACGTATAGCATTCAATTTGTTATCAATTTTGTCCGCTAACGCCACCTTCACATTCTTCTGTCTATAAAGATCCTCTAGTTCCAACTCTGTATCCCTAGACTTGTTTTTGAGGGCCTTCTTTTCGCCCTCCACTTTGAGGATATCATCCTGAAGTTTGTGACATTCGGTTTTCGCCAAGCGCTGATCCTCCTCAACAGCCGTGATTTGATTTGCAATATATTGCTTGGCCTCAGAAGTCAACCCTTGTGCTGCAAAATAGTGAGACTGAGGCCTGATCCAATCTGTCGAGTAAAAAACTTGCTTGGAAGCATACTTGGACTTACCCAAGATGAATAAGGTATCTCCAGCAATAAATTTGTTGAAAAGTATTGGTCGAGATGAGTCTGTTAGCCTATTTATTTGAGCTGATGAGAGTTTCTTCTTGGAAACCGGAATGTTATGGAGCTTCGATATATCACATAGCATTGAGAGAACCTCTTTCGGCCCCTGAATGTAGTCAACCAAGTATCCATCGAATCCAAGTCGCCTTACATCGTCAAGTGAAACTGATGGCAGTGGAGGAAACAGCTCATCCCCCCGGTAGTCGATTTTTCTTATTGGCACATTGACTGTCTTAAATACCACATCTGATACACGCTGGTAATTCTCACTGGATGTGACTGTTATGGAGAACAAAGTATTATCATCAACAATTTTTTCAATGTAGTGGCCATAAGATGCATCTGCCGTGCAACATACGACAGGAGCTTCGAAGTACAGAGATTCTAACTCCTGGTGCTGTCGTAATAATGTGTGTGCTTTATAAGCTGAATCACGTGCTTTGTGTTGATAGTTATTGGGCTCAAGGAGGTACAATCGATCTTTGCTATTCAACTTGTCCTTCAACTTCTGTAACTTTTCCTTCAGCTCAATAACTCTTTTACGAGGCTGCCTTAAAAGGTCTTGGAGTTCATCTAATTTCCGGTCCAAGCCGACTATCTTATCGGTATCAGATTCAACCTGCGCTTGTAAGCTCGCAATTTTTTCCTCAGATACGGGTTGCATGGCGTTGTACTTCTTAGTTAACTGAGCGTGTTCAGCTTTCAAAGTGTCGACTTCGGCCAATTTATTCTTAGATCTGTTGTAAAGGTTTCCGATCGAGGACTTCTTCTCATCAATCTCATTGCGAAGTGTTTCAGCATCACGTTGAATTTTGTCAATTTGTAGCCTAAGTCCATCTTCTTTCGAACCAAGTTTGTCGATTTTAGCATGTATGACATTTTCCAATTGATCCTCCACCAACCTCAACTCTTTTTCCATAGGCTCAAAAGCTTGCTCAAAATCAAGCATTTTCTTTTTGAGCTCGTTTCTCTTGATTTTTAAAGACTCTTGTTGTTTCTTCATGTCAGAAAGCTGCACATAAGGGATAAGCTTTTGGTGGTATGTTAAGCTTTGAACGACTTCTTGGTATTCTTTAAACCTCTGAGCTTCCTGCTCCATCCTTTCTTTTTCGAGAGAAATAGTCTCCAACCTGCCATTTAGATTCTGAATGCGCTCATTGAGCAGTGTAAATTCGTTGTCTTTTTCAATAAGCTTCTCGTGCTCTTCGCGCAAATGACCATCTCCCAAAGTCCTCTCGATTTCCAACAAAAGCTTTTCCGGGGATAGCCCTGCAAATTCTGCGACACGTTCTTGCGGCAAGAAGTGACAAAGGTTGTCCAATTGAATATTTAGCAGCTTCACAAGTCCCCGTACTGACTTTTCATTGACTGGTCTTTTGTTGACGAACCATTTTGACTCCTTTTCTGTAAATTCTCTTCTGATGACAATGTTGGGCTGACCAGGTACATTTTTAAGGGTGATTTCTAACATCGCATTTGTAGTACCCGACTTTATCATCGATTTCAAGGTTTTCCTCTTGATCAACTCTAATTTCCCTCCAAGTCCTAAACATATTGCTGAAATCAACGTGCTCTTACCTGTACCATTTGGACCAATGATCATGTTAAGTGATGGCGAGAGGTTGAATTCTGCAAATGAGTAGGTGGTGAAGTTTTGTACAATCACCTTAATGATAAAACCCGCCTTGTAGTCATCTAATTTCCTTCTTTTAGGACCACTGTCCGATCTATCAGCATTCACGTGTGCAAAAGCTGTTCCAATATCCATTTCGCCAAATCTGGGCGACCACATATGTGATCGGGTTAAATGAGCTGAAGACGTGTTTTAGATTTTCTCCTGCTGCTAAAAACAATATCAATGATTCTCGTAAATAAAGTTGTCTAGTAAAAGCTTGATTCTTTCAATCAGGTATATATCAAAGAGATATGTGATGGAAGGCTCCATAAAGCAGATGAATGTGCAAAATTGACTGCACAAGGGTCTATCACCTCAATGTCAATAAGGCGGATCACGTGATCATACAGATCAACACGATCAATCTGTGATTGTTTTTTTTTCTGATTTGAGTAAACAAAAGCTTCTTCATACCACTATAGAATGGTAAGTGTACCGAAAAACAAGACCACGATCTCTCTAAAGAGCTTATATTAACTTTCCCAGTCCCAGAACACCAAAACCTATAAAGATGCATTTGCCCTCTTTGACAAGAAGGGAACAGGAAAGATTCCCATCGAGCACTTAGGCGACTTATTGAGAGCGGTTGGGCAGAATCCAACGTTGGCTGAGATTTCTGAATTGCAGTCATCGATCAAGTCCAACGAATTCGATTTCGAAACTTACACCCAGATCATCAACAGGCCAGACGGTTTTAAGCCATTGGGATTGCCTGAGGACTATATCAAGGGTTTCCAAGTTTTTGACAAGCAGCAGACTGGTTACATTGGTGTCGGAGAATTGAGATACATCTTGACTTCGATTGGAGAGAAATTGTCTGACTCTGAAGTCGATGAATTGTTGAAAGGTGTTAATGTGACCGCTGATGGAAATGTTGACTACGTGGAGTTTGTGAAGTCCATTTTGGACCAATAAACCAAACACATATATAAAGTACACATTTGTACGTGAAGTACAAAGAGTCCAAGTTCATATTTAAATGCCAGTTCGTGATACCTACTCAATCTGTATATTTTGGTTTTTGATCCTTTTTCCAGTACCTCAACTTTTCTACTCGTGTAACGAAAAACAGACTAGCGATGGACCCCAAAATTAACGAGCGCTTTCATTTATACCCCGCAGACCGCATAAAAGCATTAACGGGGACGGCAGCAACGATAGGAGGGCTCTCGGGTTTTTATGACGGCATTAAGTCAAGCTCACTCCGCTATTTAACAGAGAACAGTCACCGTCTTCCAAAAACCGTTGGAGGATGGTACTTCTATCACAAGAAGAAGAACTATGTGATGATCATCAACGGTATCAGGAACGCATTAAAGCAGGGTACTAAATACTCATTGATTGTAGGGCTGTTCTTCGCTCTTGAAAATTTCGTCGACCAGGCAAGAGGCACAACAGATTTATTAAGTACAGTTGCCTCTGCGGCAACCTTTTCGATGGTGTATGGCTATTTCAATAACCTCAGTCGGATGCAAATACGAGGGTACTTGTTCAAGGGGATTGGGCTAGGATTGAGTTTGGGATTCGCTCAAGATATGTTGATCTTTTCCAGAGGCGGTTATGTGTGGTATTTGAAAATGCTTGGAATAGAGAGGTTGAAGGTCAAAGAAGAACCAACCAATTTGCATATATAATAGAATAAGATACGGAAGTAATAGGTCACTGACAATTTGAGTACCAGGGTTGATTATACATCAATAGCATTAGATACCAATTTGTACCCCTATATAGTTACATTTGTGGTTACTGATATAAGTCTATTCTTCTTCGTCCAAGTCCGGGACTGGGTATTTCAAGAGAGCCGCAATTCCCGTTAACTGGTTCAACTGGATACCCGATTCGTGCAAACTCGAGAAAATGTATACCTCAGCACCGTTCGTCTTGGCCAACTCTGTCAAAGCAATGTAATTTCTTCTTGTTTCCACATCATCATTCCTGAAAAGCTCGTCCGATAGTAAAAGATAACGCACAGCATCCATGTTTAAAGCTTTCGTGACTTCTTCCTCACCATACCATGCTCTGTCATCGTCGTCGTTCAAGGCCTGTTGAAACTTGTCGAGAACCTCCAGCTCTTTGGAAAATTTAGTGTCACTCAATTTCTTGCTTGTTGTTGGGTCATTAAGGACGTCTTGTAAACCTTGCAAGTAGCCCGTCAGAGTGTGAGCAACCAAGAATTTACTCTTGTTCTTCAAGATTGTGTGATAAACAGAACCCGCTCCACTGCTATTCGATGCTTCCTTGGTGCAATAGTCTATTATGTAGTCATATAATGACCTGGCGATAAAACCTGGTGATGCGAGAAGAATCACTCTCAATTTTTCGAAATCGAATTTTCTCACCATTGTATCTGTTATCATCTTGAAAAAAGACTGCATTGCCTTCTCCATATCCTTGGTACCATTGATACGGTTTTTCCTTGGAATGGACTTTTCTATCTTCGACTGCAAAACAGTCATCGAGTCTGTAACATAGCACAAGTGTGCAACGCCCTCTTCCAATACCACCGCTCCTATGTCAGCCTTCTTCTCCACGGAACATAAATCATTTAGCACGCTCATATCATAAGAATCCCAGTTTTCTTTCAAGATGGTCAAATCCTTGTTGAGCTCCACCTCAGCCGTGTGATAACTGTTCAATGGGACGTACTCGTTGGCAGCCAAGGATTTCCCGCTTAATCTCATCCCATCTTCTGAGGCAATATAGTCAATGTCTTCTAATTGCAACTTGAGCTTGAGAGTGACCTTCTCCATCTTACTCTTACCCTTTTGTATCTGAGCAACGCCACCTTTCTTGACATTTCTCGTAGTGACGACTTGCACAATGTCACCCTTGGATAACAAGTTATACAAATACCACAAGTCCTCGGAATCCTGGGGCACAAATGTGACCGCCACGTTCTTATCTTTAAGTTTGACTTGGTTCTTCACTAACATGACTGGAGCTGACCAAAACTTGATATACAATTGGGTCTTTTTTTCCACATTTGCGGTTTTGTGTGCAGGATATTACAGGCCATCAAATTTATGAGAAATGAAAATATATAGAGAATGAGGCCTTCTTGCTATGTGTCATTAACTGCTATGTATGTAATTGATTAGTTAACCTTTGCGCCGACCAAAGTGGAGTTCTTGACAGGCTCACCCTTGGCGTTGACCAATCTCTTTGGTTCCTTACCCTCTTCAGTGTAGGTAATCTCAAAGTTACTGTTGGTGGTGAAGAGAGGCTGGACAGCCTCCCAAATCTTCTTCTTAGGGTTCAACTGCTTCTCTGGAGTGCCATCAAAGCCTTCAAAGAAAAGCTTGTCGCCAGGCTTAGAACCTTCTGGTGGGTTGCAGAACTCGACAGTCTCAGCATTAGATGCACACAAAACCATAGCCTGGGACTTGATACCTCTCATAGTGACAGGCTTCAAGTTGGCGATGAGGACGACGTATCTCTCCTGCATATCCTCGATCTTGACGTGCTTTCTCAAGCCGGAGCACACGGTTCTAGGAGTTTCCTCACCACAGTCTATCGTAGACACGTAAAGAGAGTCAGCATCTGGGTGTTCGATAGCCTTCTGAATAAAACCAACCTTGAAGTCAACCATGGCTGGAGTTGGTGCAGCAGGAGCGGCAGCAGCCTGCTTGGCGTTGAGTTCAGCCTTAGCCTTGGCCTTGGCGGCCTTTTTAGCCTTCTGAGCCTCAGCCTTAGCCTTCTTCTGCTCTTCTGTTGGACCAGAACCAGTAGCAGCCTCTCCCGCTGGTTCAGCCTTCTTCTTACCTTCATCTTTCTTACCCTCCTCCTTCTTGGCTTCTGGCTTCTTCTTTTCTTTGATTTCTCTCTCAACCTTAGCGTCGAGATCCACTGCAACCTTCTCTGGGACAGTGACCATAGTGTTCTGAATCAAGTCAACCCATCTCAAAACATGTCTAAACTTTGCAACGTCCTTCAAGGAAGATGTCAATGGGTAGACTGCAGCAAAGACTTGCAAGTCAGCCTTTGATGGCACGTTTCCTGCGACAAAAGTCTTAGATCTCAAGTTGTCATTAAAAGCCACCAACTGCTCTGGTTCAGTTGCAAATCTGCCAGCGAGTGTCTCAAACTGGGCAGCCAAAGCCTTTTGTTCGGCATTTAATTCAGGAAATTGTGCCTCCTTGACTTCGGAAATAGCATCCAAGGGGACAGCACTGAAAGTTTTGGTGAATTCAGACATTGTATGGCAATGCAAGATGGACTGTTGATTCAAAAAATTTTAAATTTTCTCTTTGTAACTCACGTGAATGTAGCGACTGTAGCGTTGCGATTATAGCATACTCAGGACTTCACAACTATCTCAAGTAGATTTACAATGTAATACTGTGGTTTTGCCAACATTGCTGCTTACTAAAGATAATGTTGCCTATACCTTACATTTCACACATTTGTTAAAATTTGTTCAAAAAACTGGAAAAGTTGTCTTAACTATCTTCTTTCAGCTTTTTCACATCCCACTCACCTGATGGCAATTCGATCACAGTATTCAGTTCATGAAAGTATAGGCCGATTACTCCGCTGAAGATCAAGAGCAGTGCCGTACTTCTAATTTAGATTCATGTTTTTGGTAGCGCCAGTCCACAAAAAATCACGCCCTCGGCCTCGGAGCCTTGTGAGATAGCACAAGAACATATATGACCACCAATGCGCGAAGGGACTGACGACACAATAAACACTGAGGTGGATACAACCAAACCGGTAAGTGGACACTATTACCATCCTTTTTCTGAAATACTAACACCATAAGAAGAGGAAGAAAACAAATCGGGCATGCAACCACTGCCATAAGGCGCACATGACTTGTGATTCGGGGCGTCCTTGCAAAAGATGTATACACCGAGGACTCTCAGAAAGCTGCCACGACGCCCCAAGGAAGAAGAAAAAGTACTTAGCTGACGTTTGCACAGATGCCCTTCAAAGCACTACTACCCAACTAGGAAGACAATCTTCGGTAGGTACAGATGGTGGATCAAATACCGAATCAGATATCGCCATGCCTTACAATTCATTGGATCAGAATATGTTCCTGGGAGTCGAAAGCTCGTACCGACCTTCACTCTTGGGAGTATCAGCGTCTTCTGTGGAATTACATGTCAAGAAGGAAGACTCACAAGTCATGGCACCAGCAAATTCCTATTCACAATCTACAAGTACTCCTTTATTCCCAGCACATTCCACGAACGGGTATCAAAGCAACTTCAGGAGAACGCAACCAGATTTCCAATTCGACCCTACACGGCAAGTTTCTGCTCAAAATAACGGCGGCACAGGTGAGAGAAACAATGGCAATATCCAAGTCTACGGCCACCTCCAAGGTGGAACAATTCCTCGAAACAGAACCAATTTCCTTTCGCTGGCAGCTGGTTTAGAGTATCTGACATTGTCAGGTATTTTACAGGATAATCTCATGAATTTCAACCATTCAACTTCGAACGAGGGCACACCTACTTCCATCACACATTCACCTGCAGTTTCGCCACAAGCCTTTACAAATACAAATAGCCACCCCCAAATCAACCAACAACATCAAACCATGCAACATAGTCCAACAGAACTGGGGGTGAGATCAAATGGCCACAGATCACCATATCTACATTTATCTTCGCAGACGCCATCACCAAGCGCAATCGCGGGAAATCCCATTTCCAGGACGAACAATAGCATTTATGACAATTCAAGATATCCCAAATGTGACGAATCTATCAACCAATACTTTTTAGGACCTTCAGAAGGTGACCTGGTACTTATGTTTCCTGACGTCATCACGGCAATTGAGACAATGCATCGAGAGGACCCTGCCGTGTACCAAGAGCGCAAAAAACCAGCCTTGTCATTCACAATTGGTATTATACCAGAAGATAATTACTACTACTCGAAGCTCATTGAGGGAGAGAATGATATATCCTTCAAAGAGCCCGAGGAGATTTACGAGAAGGTTGTCAAACCATTTTCTTATACACCAGGGTACCATCTGCTCATTGCGTATTTGCGAAAACGTTTCTCTAAGCCCATGCTCGTGAAAATGGCAGAATCAATGGCTGCTTATAGACCCTCATTCATTGCATGTACAAATTCCTTGAAAGAGGGTGATCTTATATTCATGGAACAGTGTTTCCAAAGGACACTTCTTACCTATGACAATTTCATTCGAGTAAGTGGGACTCCAACTATCGTATGGAGGCGAACAGGGGAGATTGCCTATGTTGGGAACGAGTTCTGCATTCTTACTGGCTGGCTGAAGTCTGATTTAATGGGAGGTGATAAGAAAAAGTTTATAGTTGAGTTGCTAGATGACAAGTCCGTGGTTGAGTACTTTCAACTCTTCTCTCGCATCGCCTTCGGCGACTTCTTGGGTGCTACAATGACAGAATGTACTTTACTTACACCAAAGGAGGGCGTCAAAGTGCGGACGGGATGCATGTGGACTCTCAAAAGAGACGTCTTCGGTATCCCTATGATGATCATTGGCAATTTCTTGCCAATTTTGGAATGAGGTATAGGATCGAGTTGATATCTTTATGAAAGAAACGGTGTAGATCTACGCTGAGGAGCCAGAGTGCTCTTTGGTGCTTGTCTTGACAGCCAATAGGGTTGAGCCCTAATACAAAACAAATACACGTGATACACTACCCGGCATGTAAATACACACGTGATATTTGTTTTTACAGTTGGCTGTACCCGCGAATTTTCCAACTCCTGCCTGGGGAGGACAAAAAAAATTTTCATTCAAATATATCGAACCTCTTTTAGATTTTTGTTTTACCAATTAATCTAACCACCATTAGCAATGCCAACTAGATTAACCAAGACCAGAAAGCACAGAGGTCACGTTTCTGGTACGTTCCAATCAAAGCAATAAATACTGCAGCTACCCGTCCAGATTAATATGCTAGTCAAGTCGTGGAGACAATATCATGTCGCTTGATCAGCTTCAAAAGATCATGGAGTAATTAAAAATATTGATGGTAGATGCAATAGCAACATGTCGAGGCATAGTATACTAACAGTTCTTTAGCCGGTAAGGGTAGAGTCGGTAAGCACAGAAAGCATCCAGGTGGTCGTGGTAAGGCTGGTGGTCAGCACCACCACAGAACCAACATGGACAAGTACCACCCTGGTTACTTCGGTAAGGTTGGTATGAGATACTTCCACAAGCAGCGCAACCACTTCTGGAGACCAGAGCTCAACTTGGACAAGTTGTGGACTTTGGTTGACGCTGACAAGAAGGACGAGTACTTGAAGTCTGCTTCCACTTCTGCTGCCCCAGTCATCGACACCTTGGCCCACGGTTACGGTAAGGTTTTGGGTAAGGGTCAGTTGCCAAAGGTTCCAGTCATCGTCAAGGCCAGATTTGTCTCCAAGTTGGCTGAGGAGAAGATCAGAGCTGTCGGTGGTGTCGTTGAATTGATTGCTTAAATGTACTACATCTCTCAATCATAATAAATACAAACGTTGTATAAACTGTAAAATTCACTAATCTTTCGTAGCTGAAGAATGCTCATCCCAATAATCGTCCTAAAGATCATCACACATTGAAATTTTTAGACAAAAATTATAAACAAAAGATGTGGACCCCAGAATCTGCCGTACCAGAACACATTAGGCAGTTGTTAGTGCCAACTGCCGAGAGTACTAGTATTGACTACATCTTAGCATTCTTTCAGATTGTTAGACTTTTGAAGACTCAGCCACGCACAGGTTGGGTGGATCATGGAGTTCAAAACCCAGAGACGATCAGTGATCACATGTACCGCATGTCCATAATGGCGATGTGTATTCCTAACACTAAAATCGACATCAACAAGTGTGTTAAGGTGGCTCTCGTTCATGATATTTCCGAAACCCTCGTGGGTGACATCACACCGTTTGGTGGAGTCGACAAAGAAGAGAAGTCGCGCCGGGAATACGATACCGTTAAATATTTGAGCAAGATCATTGAACCATACAATGAGCCCTTCTCTAAGGAGCTTGTTGAATTGTGGCTTGATTACGAAGAAATCAGAACTATTGAGGCTAGATATGTGAAGGACATTGACAAGTTCGAAATGATTGAACAAGCTTGGGAGTATGAACAAGAGCACGGGCCAAAACACAACTTGGACCAATTCTACAAGGCACAGAGTTCAATTAAGACTGATGAAATTAAAGCGTTGTGCACTGCTCTTCTTAAGAAGAGAGAAGCCTGGTTGCAACTCCAAAAGTAACTTGATTTTCTTTCTCAATCGAAAAAATAAAATTCGTAATAGCTATAGATTAAACATGACTGAAGAGAAACCCGAAATTGGTGTTACTGGTCGCAAGATTATATACGACAAAGATGGGAAACCGTAAGTACTAATGAAACAGAAATCACACTCAAGTTCAAACTAACTTAAAAGATGTCGGACCTGTAATACTCTTTTAGACTTTCAGCTCGCCACTGGGAAGAATGACGGCTCCGTGGCTAAAGCGGTAACGGGGGTTACTGGAAAGGGATCTACGAATCCACAAATGAAGGAATTGTCTGAAATTCCACCTGATGTTGAGCAGTTGGGTAGATCATCCTGGACCTTATTGCATTCTATAGCTGCCCAGTACCCAGAAAAGCCGGCCTCTAAGCAACAGGAAGACCTCAAACAATTTTTGAAGTTGTTTGGTACTTTCTACCCTTGCTGGCATTGCGCTGATGACTTTAACACTTATTTGAAGAGAAACGAGCCTAAAGTAAACTCTCAAGATGATTTCGGTAGATGGTTGTGTGATGCACACAACGAAGTGAATGTCAAACTAGGGAAGCCAAAGTTTGACTGCGACTTGTGGAAGAAGAGATGGATCGGGTAAGCTGTCTTCGTGCTAGAAAACATTGTAAATAGTCGGGCATTTTGAATTCTTTGTTAAAGCAATCAAGTGATTTACAAATTTCAATAAAACATCAATAACCATGAATACATTGATTCACAAAAGAACCCTATTTAACTTTCTCAAATTCAACAGTACAAGGTTGGTGTACCCACCTAAGCCGAGCGCGTTCACCACTGGCAATCGCATTTTTGAAAACTATGTAAGCCGTGCTTCCGAGTTGCACGACTACTTGTTATTCAAGCAACCCACCATATTGAATTTGACAACTTGTGATGAGAAGTGCAACAAATACACCGAGTACCTATATGAGATCTTGAGTGATGCTAACAAATATCCAAACAAGATCGACATCAATATGGTAAATGTTTTGATTGACTACACAGAGGACAGCAACGAGATATTGCAAAAATTTAGTGTGAACGGTCCATGTTTACTTCTCTTAAAAAACCAACTCGTACAAGATAAACTTGTGGTGGAGACTAACGAAGAGCTTTACGACTGGATCAAGAGAATAGACTGAGCTTCGCACTATATATAGGTACAAATTTGGCCCTGTTAATATCCGCTCAGCAATATAATTAGTATTACGTAAACTGTATATGGATCAAAATCCTTTAGTCAAAATTACGTATTTTTGACTTTCAAACTCCAGACAACGCAGCCGCAGATAAATTGGAAATTTCCTAGAAATACTGAGAATGAACCTGGTAGACATTTCCAAGATACCCTTGGTATCTCCACCGTTGAGAGCTGTTGAGGGTGAAGGTGAGGTTAAGCCGATTACCGGCCAAGTCTCCGAATCGGAGCCCGAAGTCGCTTCAGCACTCAGGGAACAACTTCCTTCAAAGTTGCCCAACGTCAAATGCTTGGCAAGAGCTAGAATACCAACCACGCAAGGACCAGAAATTTTCTTGCACCTCTATGAAAATGACGTCGACAATAAAGAGCACTTGGCAATTGTCTTTGGGGAGAATATTAGATCAAAGTCTTTGTTTGCTTATGTCCCTAATGAGACTCAACAGGACAGAATGATTAGAGGGGCGTATATAGGCAAATTGACCCCTGGACGTACGGTCGCTGATAAGGATCCTGTCACAGGTGAAGAATTGAAATTTTTGCCCTCTGGGGAAGTGGTTCGAGACGCTACAACCTTCAATGGAACTGCTTTAGTGAGAATACATTCTGAGTGCTACACCGGAGAGACAGCCTGGAGTGCCCGCTGTGACTGTGGAGAACAACTTGATGAAGCGGGGAGAATAATGGGAGCCGAGGGTCATGGTTGCATAGTATACTTGCGACAAGAGGGTCGTGGTATTGGCTTAGGGGAGAAACTCAAAGCATACAATTTACAGGATTTGGGTGCAGATACTGTTGAGGCAAATTTGTTATTGAGACACCCGGCAGATGCTCGTGACTTCTCGTTAGCGACGGCCATCTTGATGGATTTAAATTTGGTGGAAATCAAGCTTTTGACTAACAATCCCGACAAAATCACTGCTGTTGAAGGCAAGAACCATGAGGTGAAAGTTATAGAGCGTGTTCCTATGGTACCGTTAGCCTGGGGCACTGATGAGAACGGTATAAGATCCAAGGAAATTGAAGGGTACTTAAGTACCAAAATCGAAAGAATGGGACACCTTTTAGAGAAGCCAATCAAAATTTAGCAGGTTCATAAAAATAGTACGATTCAATGAGGTAAACAGAATAATGAACAATCGAAACAATATTGTTTAAAATGTTTGACAAAAATTGTATTTAAAATTATAAATGCGATTAGTGCTCTAATATTTGACCAATATTTTGCAAATAATGAACAAATAACGATAATATACAATTAAAGTATTCTAAGCTACATCTTTTTTCTTCAAGACTATGTTCAGACATTCCCTTTGTAGAATGACTTTTAATGGTTCCTTCATTTTGAACGGAAATTTGACTCTTTCGCATTAGAAAATATCGGTGGGGGATCATTTTATTCCTGCATGGTAGCGTACGTTATAAGCACTTCGTATGACGGAAACGATCAAAGACAGAAAAAAAAGCCACTCAATTTATGACAATGACTAAAAGAGTTGGTGACAGCAATGATCTGCGGGAGACCGATAAGGATCACAAGTACAAGAAGATTCACAACTCAAATGAAGAGAAATTGACACAACATTCTTCAGACAGTATCTATAACGCTAGCAATGAGGCGGCTTTGAGCCCTTCCCTAAATGTGGAGAATGCCCGACCCTCTGATGGAAGACGCAAACGAGTGACTAGAGCTTGTGACAACTGCAGACAAAAGAAAGTGAAGTGTGATGGAAAACAACCATGTATTCATTGTACGGTGTATTCGTATAAATGCAGTTACGACCAACCAAATGTTCGCAATAAGAAGAAATCCCTGATTCCTGCTCCAATTTCCGACCCTTTCTTACAAGCAGCTGCCAATGCTGCAGCAACACTTCAAAAGTTGCCTTCTTGGGACAAGAATAAGTCAATTCCACACAGTGTCTTAGCGTCGTTATCCGCCAACTCGACTAAACTTTCAAATAATGCGACAACCGAGAAGGTTTTTGGTGATTCCACAATCATTTACAACTTGATACAGTGCCAAAATGTACTCTCACTATTACTTCCAAAGTTGAAATTAAACTGCTTGGAGGAGTCAAAGCCTTTAAACTTGAATTTTGAAAGACTACAGAGCATTGTGGAAAATAATAAAAACATTAGACTACTGGATCTCAATGACCTTTATCTTGACGAAAAGATAGATATAGGAGCGATGGAGAGGCGGTTGCTGAACCCTAACACCTCGAGTGATGACAGCCCTATTGGAAAGGAGATAAGGATTATTATACCGCCCAAGAACGAGGCTTTAGAGTTGATCTACACAACTTGGAGAAAGGCTTGTGTGTTATTCAGATTTTACCACAGACCCTCACTCTTGGAAGAGGTAGATTTGCTCTACTCTCTCGATCCTTCGAATTATGGCGATCGACAACAAAAGTTCTTACCATTCTTATATTCCTTACTTGCTTGTGGCTCACTTTTCCTGAAAAATGCAGACTTCAATCCGGAGGTAAATGAAACTTTGGAGGATGACGGGTACAGATACTTCTTAGAAGCGCGCAGATTAATTGATATCAGCAACGTGGGCGATATACACTCGATACAAACAATAGTCATGATGATCATGTATTTACAATGCTCAGCTCGATTAACCACATGTTATTCGTATATTGGTATTGCAATCAGAAGTGCCTTGAAAGAAGGCTTGCATAGAAACTTATCAATCTTTCAAAATTCTAAGCGTCCTCTTGACCCAATCGAAATTGATACCAGGAAACGTTTGTTTTATACAATCTACAAAATGGACATCTACATTAACTGTTTGTTGGGGTTGCCGAGATCGATAAACGAAGATGAGTTTGACCAAGAGTTCCCGGAAGATTTGGATGATGAAAATATCACCCGCGCGGGGTACGATTATGTTAAACAAAATGGACGCATTTCCTCCCTGAGCTGTGCAAACCACCATACCAGATTGATGCTTATTTTATCACATATCGTGAAAATGATATACCCAGTCAAAGTGAAAAAAGAAAGTGGACCTTTGGACACTCAATTAACGCCAGACCACATACACTCCAAAGTGACAGAGTTAGAGATTGAGCTCAAGAATTGGTTGGACAATTTACCACAGGAATTAAAGCCCACAGACCCCAGTGATCCCATGTCATCAGCAAATATACCAGAAAACTATCTCTTAGCGAACTACTATTTACATTTGGCATTTTTAAATTGCCAAATAATGTTGTACCGCCCCTTCATTCATTTCGTTTCCAACGGCGCCGGGTCCCCAAATTTTAGAAATTCGGACCCCAGATCTTTGATTAGAGGCAGGAACTGCATAAAGGTTGCAAGAATGGTGGTCAAGCTTGCCAATAAAATGATTGACCAAAATTTGCTTATGGGTACGTATTGGTTCTCCACCTACACCATATTCTTTTCCATTGCATGCTTAGTTTACTATTTTCATTTTGCAAACTACAACAACGCACGCAATGCAGCGAATTCTCCATCGTCGTTTGGTGCGAATTATGCTGGAGTTCTATTCGATGATGATTTAAACATTGACATGATCAAGAAGGATATTGAAGTTGGGAAAAGGGTTTTGGATAAGATCAAAAATAACTCAACTGCATCAATTAGGATTTATAATATATTAAATGCCTTATTTGAGCATTTGAACAGACGGACCGCCAATTCAACAACACAGTTCAAGAACCAGGATTTAGCTGCTGCCAGTTTGGCGGTAGGTGACCTTGACGCAGAAAATGTGCAGGTCACTTTCAACAATTTCCGCAACATCAATAATTATGGGAAGGAAGTTAGTGAGGAAGTTCAGCGTGATATTTCCAATGACGTCGAGCATGAAAAAGTAGGATATGAATCATATGCTCCAGAGAAAATACATGCTGATCTGAGGACTGAACAGCCACAGGAGGAAACCATGGATTCCCTGAAAACAGACCAAACTCGATGTCCAGGTAGCGAGTCTACTACTTCAGAAGCCGTTGACTACATGCCAGGCGTGTTTGATGCCATTGATACAAGAATTTTTGAGAAAATTTTACCACCCTATATGATGCAGACTAATGTGAAGTCAGAGACTGATGGCACCAATTTCAATGAATTCACCTCAGGCAACGGAGCTACACCGAATAACACTGCATTTCAGCAATTCAGTCCTACAAATTTCGATTTTTTGGGAACAGGTGATGATACCGACTACATGTCTAATTTGAATGGCTATAATAAGGAATTCAAACCATCCTGATTTTCTTCCCAAGAATATTTCTCAAAATGTAGACATTCACAACACCAGTCAATTTCAACATATATATACACTTAATTTTATCAGACTTAGAGACAATTTTGTAGTCCATTGAATTATTTTGTAGAGAAAATCTTCACGAAAACATAAGTTCGACATTTCAAATTTCGCCTCTTTGTTTCCTGAGTTGTTTGACTTACACTAAAACTATGACAAGAAAACTCTGTGAGGATGGATAATTTGATCTTGTTCACTATAGCTAAATTTGAGTGTAGATCCTGGCTGAAATAATTTTTGCAATCGAAATATTCTTTGAAATATTCACATTTTAAATCTCATCACATCATATCAATAAACGCCAAATAATAATGAGTGAAAGAAGAAGGCTATTTGGTCCAAAAAATACTATCATACCAAGAGGAGATGTACCAAAAGCTCATGATTTGACTTCTGAAACAGGCTCTACTAGAGCTAAACACGAAGTGAGAAAGTTTTTCATCAATACAGGAGTTAGTGAAAATGCTAGTGGGTCATGCTACCTTGAAGCTGGGAATACTATAATAGAAGTGTCCATATTTGGCCCGAGGCCGATAAGGGGCTCGTTCATCGAGAGAGCTTCGTTCTCAGTTTCGACAAAATTCTTGCCTCATATCAGTCAACCTAACGACGCCATCTTCAACAACAACCAGAACAACAATGGTAAGTCTAATGCAACTCCAAGAATAGGTTTGAGCAACATAGAGCACAAAATATCGTCATATGTCGAAACCTCCTTGTTACCTTCAGTCATCTTGGAAAAATATCCCAAGTCCACCATTGATTGCTTTATTTCTGTCATTGCGACCGGTGAATCGTCATCAGAAGACCTTACCGTGAACAATGGTCCAATACTCAATTTAGTTAACTGGATAATGAACTGCGCATCATTGGCTTTAGTTGACTCAGGGATCGAATTGAGAGATGTTGTGACAAGTGGACATGTCAAGCTTAACGAAGAAGGAATCACATTTGATCCTGCTTCGCACACAGACAGTGCTGTGGACTGTCTTGTGAGTTTCATGAACTTGAGAAATGACGAAATAGTAGGACTTTGGATTGAAGGTGAACAAGACGTGGACGAGAAGAGATTAGACAGCTTGATTGAGGGATGTAATGAGGTCTCTAAGAGAGTTAGATCCAACATAAACTCTTATTTACTACTGACTTTGGAGAATAAATAGATACATACACATGCTTATAACTCCTTTTTATCATCAACACTCGACAATTCCTCTAATACTCTCTTGAAGTCAAGGAGCTTCGAGGAAAGTTTAGCGACAGTCATGTAATCAGAGGCCTTGTAATTCCAAAAAATCTTTGAGGTCACCTTGATGTCTGTTGACTTGGTAATCATAGTACTTAACACGTTGAGTGTATCGATTACATTTTCAGATTCTTTAGCAGCTGCTGGAATTGAAGCGTTCACGCTGTCTAAATGCAAAACCTTGTCAAAAATCTTGCACTTGAGCTCATTGGCAAAATCATCTAATTCAACAGGTTCAATGGGAACTATCAATTTATCGTAGCAAATTTGAAATGGCTCTGAGACAAACATGACATCGTGACCGCCGTTTTTGTGATATCTGAACTCATAGATACCCTCTTCCCAGAACAACTTGCTTCCAGAAAACGTAATCGTTCCTTTTGGACTGGAACACCATTCCCATCTCCCAGAAGAAGATATCAATGTTTTTGTTTTTGATACAGAAGTTTGCACGAAGCGGTACAACCCAATCCAGTCCGATGAAGAGTGTAAATCCTTAGGCCCAGACCAAGTGACGCTAATAGGAGTGCCGATAGTTGTGAATTTTGGAGTTAAGAGATCACTATCTTTACCGGGAGATGATAAGTTGTCAACTTTCAAGCTGTAACTGGAGTTTTCAAATGTCAAGTTATTAGCTAGTTCGACCAATTGTTGCCTGGTTAATTTTTTGCTCGAGGATCTCAAATCACGAATAAAGCTTTCTAAAGAATCACTGACAGAACCTCTTCTCAAAATATTTCCATCTTCATTGTGCTCGGACTCACTCAATTTTCTTTGTATGGATTCTGGAATGAGGTGTTTTTTTATAGTTTTCGTAACTCCAGAGTCTTGAGACACCTCTTGTTCCCCGTAAATTTTAATCATGTGTGCCCTTTCGACAAAATTGATTCTCACGAAGTTATTCAAAACCCACAAGGAGGAACAAATCAAGTTCTCAAATGTAGGTGATATCACGAAGACACCCATGACACCGCAAACACCAAAAATTTGCTCTGGGTTGTTTAAATAGCGATAAACACCAGCTTTAGTTAAGTGTGCCATGGGCCTCTGCGATTTTGGAATGAAAAAATCTCCATAGAACCATCCAAAGTACCCAAGCAGGTCTATAATCGAGGAGTTGATCCAAATTTGGGTTATTATTAAAAGCACTCCAACAAAAATTCTGAGATTTGTCCATTCCGAGAACAAAGCTCTCTCATTTACACCTCCAACAAGAAGGTAGTAAAATTGAAGTCCGAATAAACAGGAGTAGGAAACTGTAATCATTGAGTTGTACATGACACACCAGTTCTGCAATGTGAGTTCCACGGGAGCATCAATACTTAGATACCATTTTGTAAAAACTTTGTGTCGACTTTGTAAAGTTAACGAAACATTTATGAGGAAGGATTCGGCTATTTTGATCAATGCTGTCAAAAGAAAAATGTAGTTGAACCGCATATCAAAGATCTCAAAAAAAGGCTTTTTGGAATTGGCTGCAAAAAAAGGAATCACAAAAGCATATGTCACAGAAAGAACGAGATTGAGGACATCAGTGCTTCTCAAAAAGTTGAAATTATAAAGTCCAACGAGTGGCTTAACATTATGGAAAATCTTCAAATCTTTCAACTTCAACAATTTTTGCCAGTTAATCTCGTTTTTAGACGGTCCATAAATTCTATCGATGTGAGGGTTTTCAATATAATGCAAAAATACCATTTGTGAGACATGACCGATGATGGCCACAGTCAAGACAGTGTATGACTTAGCAATCATAGCAAAACCGTAATATCCAATATAGCCGACTGAATACATAGGGTGTGGGACCATTTCAAAAACACCATCAAAGATCAACTCTTCATTGTTGATCTGGCGGAAGAAGAAATCGCCCCAATACCAAGCATAATCTTTGATGATACTGTGCGCATTCGCTTTAACCCAAAAGTTGAACACAATTAGGATTATACCAGTCAATATCCTTGCTGTAACAAACCAAACGGGTTGTTCGCGAATAAACTGATAGTTGTTTTTGATCGAACTCGCAATCACCAAACAAAAGAAGGCTGCAAAATCCAGCATCAAAATTAAATCCACAATCTTTCTGAATATTAACCAGGTGTTGAACTCATTTGGGTAGTCAGAAATATTGTATAATTCACCCCTTTGAGATTTGATCTCAGACTGAAAGATTTGAGCTTTCAACGAGTTGCTGGAAAAGATCTTATGACCACTGAACCAATTGACAAGTTTGTTGGATTGTGATTGACTGCGTAATAAGTATCCGATTCCTAAATTGTAGCATAATCTCCAGAACAAGTACAGGCCCACAAATAGCTTGACCTTTGCTTGATCTGATTCGACAATCAAAAACACTAGGGAATTAGAAAGTAGGCAAATCAAAACTCCGATCTCAAAATTTGACTTGCGAACACTAGGATCGAATAAGGTTTCGAGTACATCTTTGGTTTCTGGGACAATGAATTTGTCCCCAGAAAACGTAATGCCGGTGACACTTCTGTATGCAGTTGATGCCATCTTTGAAAGATACAGAGATGCGAATATATTGAAGAATTGAACGCTGCTCTGAGGTGAAAAATCTGTGCGGAATTTGTGGTTTAAATACCGTTAACATTTTTGACCGTTATGATATACTTGGGTTCGGACATGTTTCAATTGTATCGTAATTAAGGGCAGAAAAACCCTCGTATGTTACGGGTTATGTATAGGAGTTGACTACATACAAATATTGCATTTTTACTTGTCAATATTAAGGGATCCGGTCGCGTCGAGGGCTCATTTGGTCCACACGACCGTTAATACCAACAAAAATCAAAAACACAAACATTTAAATTATCACATGCCAATTTTTTTATCACAGGCATGAATACGGAAATATCCCTGTTTAAATTTATTACATAATCTTAAAATCTATAAAACGAGCTCTAACGCAGAAAACCTAGAAGCGACGGTTTGGCATTGGGGCATTGTTAGACCCGGAAGAGTATCCACCTCTACCGCCATAACCACCTCTACCTCTACCCCCTCTACCTCTACCACCTCTACCACCTCTACCACCACCGTATCTAATGTGGGAACCCCAGGATCTTCTGTCGTATCTCTGCAATTCCTCAGGAACGGTCTGATTAGCTTCTCTCATAATCTTGCACAAGTCACCACCCATCTTCGAGTTGGCCTCAGTGAAGAAAGACACAGCGGTACCAGTGGCACCACCTCTACCAGTTCTTCCGATTCTGTGCACGTAGTCCTCAATGTTACCTGGCATGTCGAAGTTGATCACAGTAGAAATACCTTTAACGTCTAGAAATAGTTAGTAACATGTTAACGGCAAATTGCCTTCTTCTTTCTTGGTTCACTTGCTACAGGGACTACGCTCTCGACAATCAAATAGCGAGCTATCTATTGAATCATGTTTAGAAAAAGCATATTACACACATATTATCTTATCTGTATCCAGTTCGTCACAAGTGCCAACCTTGCAAAATCTTTCGATTTGATATGGCCCACGAACCTTCATATTAATATCTTGTAAGATACTCAAAAATCCTTCCCACCTAGGAAAGTGCTCTTGCTGCAGATAATCAATGTTGTAGACATTTGTCTCAGTAAATTGTGCTTTCTCCCATATGATTTGATAACCACGCTATTTAGAATCTTTTCGCATTCTTTTTCAGGAAAATACTAGCACGTCCAGCGCGCTAGGTTGATATCACCTGGTATTTCGTGTTCTTTTCGTCAAGTCATTAGATGAATCTGAAGTTCCCAAAGGCTGAAGTGATTGAATCACCAATCACTTATATAGAACTCATCACCATGTCCCATTCAAGTAAACTGTTTGCAGGATGACGAGGTGCATAAGCACTCATCATCCTAGTTAGTAAGCTCAAGAAAGCCGAAGCAAAAAAATAATACATACCAATACCTCTAGCAGCAACATCAGTGGCCACCATGATTGGGGATTTACCGCTCTTGAATTCTCTCAAGACCCAGTCTCTCTCACTCTGAGCTTTGTCACCGTGAATAGCCAAAGCAGGCCAGCCATCAGATCTCAAGTAACTCGTGATCTCGTCACATGTTCTCTTGGTAGAAGCGAAAACCAAAACCTTAGCCTCCTTGTCAGCAGTGGCCGACTCCAAGTGCTTAACCAATCTCTGCTGCTTCTCGTACTCGGTCACGACCTCAACAACCTGTGTGATAGTGTGAGAGGCAGCCAATTCCAAAGAACCAATAGTGACCTGAATAGGGTCAACCAAGTAGTCTCTGGTCAAGTTCTGAACCTCCTTAGGCCAAGTAGCGGACCACATCAAAGTCTGTCTGTCAGGTCTGATTTGGTCGACAATCTTTCTGATCTGTGGCTCGAAACCCATGTCCAACATTCTGTCGGCCTCATCCAAAACCAAATAGGTCACTCTCTTAAGGTTAGTTTTACCCATTTCCAACATATCAATCAATCTACCTGGGGTGGCAATACAAATTTCCACACCTCTCGACAAATCCCTGATCTGCTGACCCTTAGGCGCACCACCGTAAACACAAGTGTTTCTAATTCTGGAAGAAGAGCCAAACTTGGAGCACTCCTGCTGGATTTGAACAGCCAACTCTCTAGTTGGAGCCAAAACGAGAACAATTGGACCGTCACCTGGCGACAACAATGGTTGAGCATTGATGTGCACAATAGCTGGCAAACAATAAGACAAGGTCTTACCGGAACCAGTGGCAGCGATACCAATCATGTCTCTACCACTCAAAGCCATTGGCCAACCCTGACATTGAATGGCAGTTGGCTTAGGGAAACCCTGAGCCTCGACCTCCTTCAAAACGTAGTCGGGGAAACCGGCCTCCTTGAAGGAGGTGATTGGCTTTGGAATGTCAGTACCAATACAGCGCATCTCATTCTCGTTTCTGAAAGCTTTAACGTCTTCTTCGGAACGGGCAGTGACGTCTGGGTGCTCGGCGTAGAAGTTCTTCTCAAACTTTGGCAAAGAGTCCAAATCCCACTCTGGAGTGGTCAATTCAATTCTCTCATCGTAGCGGTTACCACCACGGAATCCACCTCTTCCACCACCTCTTCCGCCGTAACCACCACCACCGTAACCACCTTGGCCGCCGCCGTAACCGCCCTGACCACCACCATAGCCACCACCGTAGCCGCCGTTTCCTCCGTAGTTGCCGTTGTTGTTGTAAGACATTTTTCTTAGAGAGATTATACTACTTAATCAATACTGAAATTGCCCGTGTATTTATATGATAGGAAAATTTTTCCCTGTATTTCTTTTTAGATAGGGAGAGGCGAAGAGATGAGGGAGCTGAGTTCCCAAATAGGAAATCTAGAAAAGTAGGGGAAACTACTGAGATGTGGGACTGACTTGTGTTACCACTATAATTCGCAAATGGCTTCATCTGCCTACATTTTATAGCTCATTTTCGTGATATGTGAGTTTATTCAAATCTCTATTAGACTGTTAATGTACAAGTGCAATGTGAAAAATCATGACGGTGTGCGACCCTTTTTGGCTTTATAGAAAACCCGACAAGCTGATCACGGCTCGACTGTTTTGTAATTACGTTCATCAACTCTCTCAGCAAACTTGGTATCCACAATGGTGCACAACTCAGCCAAGTTGTCTAAGCCTTGGTGCAAAGCTTCCACAGCTGTTATGTTGCCGTAGGTTTGGATTCTGATGTTGAGCTTGGTCTCGGATGGATGTGGGATGGAATAACCACAGAACTCCACCTCTGGGTTCTTCATAATCATGTATCTTAAAGCGTTTCCTAAAGTGTGATCCTCATCTGCGATTTGGAAAGACGCCGCAGAACCATCCTCAGACGAACCTTCTGCTAACATCTTGATCTTTTCAGAATCATATTCTTCGGGTTCGGTGCCCTCCATGTGGATATCTTCAGCTTCAGTAGACATTGTGATGATTGTGCTAAGAAAACGAAAATTTTGATAGCACTCATCAAAATTCCCGCTTACATAATCTGTGTACAATGCCTGTTTTTTTCGACCACAAACTCGCTCCAATTGTTTACAAACACATTATCAAGTCCGTTTTTCGAAGAGAACTGCTCATATGACTGCGACTGTTTCCAGAAGTTTCGCTGCATATGATGATATAACGCAAGAATTGTCTGAATCTTACGCGTTCTTATCCCCAGATCACACTACCGCGTTTTTGCGTGGGGATGACACTCATTCTGTGGACAATTACAATCATGGAAGCTTTGTTTCGCGTGATAACTCGGTCGAACTCCAGTCAGAAAGCTCTGAAGATAGTGTCGGGAAGACTGAATTCGACAAGTTGTTACAACTAGCGCGCGCAATGGACAAGAAGAGAATTACTGGTGTATCGTCTTTGGAAACCACAGAAGGAGCAACACAACAAGATCAAACCGCTAGCACAGTGAAGGGAGAGACTGCCAGCCCTACACATCAAAGTTACACCAAAAGCAAAGATCCAAGCCCGCATAATGGTACGACCACGATAATACCGGAGAAATCGACGCGTGGTCTCCGCCCCAAGCTTGCAGGATCTCCACCACCCATGCTTTACTCACATTCAACACCTTTGAACAAAAGTCAAGTTAACTTAAAGCCCACAAAATGGATATCTGGCAAGAGCAATTCACCAGTGGACGACTACTCCAGAAATGACGACACCACGTTTAATGACATCTTCAGACCATCATCATCATCAATAAATGGTGTACTGAAAATTAATGGTAGAGCTGGGCACTCAAAAGTTGGAGGATCACTTGACTTTAAGGAGTTTCGTGATGAGGACACATTCATCAACCAACCTTTCCCTCAACTTTCTGGTCCCCGCGTCAAAAATACCGCTTTCCATGTTCCGCATCAAAACGCCCATAACAACGTCCAGGTTCCACCTCAAAACACTTTCCAAGTTCCCCATCAGCAGCCATATAAACCCACTGCACATTCAGAGAGATCATTTACTGAACAAAGGCTATCAGACACAATACACTCCAGTGCTAGTGAAGCACCAGAAATAAAGCAAGTCTTTGAAGAGTTCATGAAGAAAGTCTATCCACAAGTCATGCAAGGAGTGAGCGAAAAGATCGCAGAAAGTATCAGCAAAATCATTCCTCACTACATGGTGGACACAAGTGTGAGCAACCCCCCTTCCCCGCCCCATGACTTTATACTCAAGGATTCGGATTACACAACTCCACCAAGGGAAGAAGAATCAGAGCTGTCTACGGATAATGGAGATAATCTTAGTCTTGAAAACTCCAGAACCGATATACCAGAGACGAAAGATATGTCGCCTCATACTACTCCACCACAATCGCAGGGCTCTGTAAAACCTACAACTGCAAGTGTGATCAATGACGAGATTTCGAACTTGAAAGCAAAACTCCGGGAAGCTGATGCAGAAGTATTCGCTCTCAAGCTCACTGTGAATACACTTGAAGCCAAGCTTGCAATGCAGGAAAATGGGAAGGCTAACACCAGCAGCGTTTTAGACGGATCCTCTATTACCAAGCTGAAATGTAAGGGCGACAGCGAGGAGGTGAGGCAGTTGAAACAAGAAAATTTCAAGCTCAGGCATAAAGTTACTACTCTTGAGTCTCAGTTATCAGAGCTGCAAAACGAAATAAGATGGCTCACCCATCAAGGCAAAACCGCCGACAGCAACGCTTCAAGGCATAGGAATCAGGAATCAGAAAGTAGGATAGAGTTGGAAATCGCTCACAAGGAGTTAAGCAAAATTAACGAGGAGTTGCAAGTAGCTAATAAGGAGTTGACTACAAAGAATGAGGAGTTGGAGACTTCCAATAAGGAGTTGACCACAGCAAACAAGGAATTGCAAACAGCCAACAGGGGCTTGATAACAGTGAACCAGGACTTGGAAACAACCAATAAGGGGTTGATAACAGTGAATCAGGATTTGGAAACAGCCAATAAGGAGTTGACAAAAGTAAATGAAGAGTTCGATACCACCAATAAGGGTTTAATAAAAACCAACAAGGAATTAAAGACAGTCAACAAAGAATTGAAAACGATCAATAGCGAATTAGAGGCAGTCAACAAAGAGTTGAAAACAAGCAACAGAGATTTGGATATTACCAAAAAAGAATCAGAAATTAAAAACGTTGGAAGAATCTCCGAGAACGAACTGTTACAGGATCAAGTTAGGTCATTGCGCGCGAGTAATGCCTCCTTGAGGGAAGACCTTTTGTCAAAAGTCGGTGATGAAAATATCCTTCTCACTAGAGGTAAGGTGCCAGAACAATTCAAGAGATTCTACGACAAGTTTCAGTTAGACGATGTCGACAAAGTATCCAAGGTGGAGCTCGCAAACAAGTTCAAAAAAGTGATGTTGACGTTGTTAATCGGTAACTACAATGATTTTCAAGAGAAATGCGCCAAGTATTCTCGTTTCATCGCCATGTCTTTGCAGTTCATCGATAAACTTCATGGTCACTTATACACAGAGAGCACCACGAGGCCTTCACACTACATAAGGGATGACTATGAACGTGATGATGCACAGCTTGAAATTTTGCAGAGGTGTTTGGATGGGATGATCCACGTGGTTAAAGCTACATAGAAATAATTGTCAGTTGACAAGTGTTGTAATCGTACGTGCAGAGTGACTTTCGTAGATTTCATTTGTAAAGGGCATAAAATTCACGAATAGTCATGTAATTAATATAGATGGAGGCGCGGAAACTCAGCCTGGAATCAAGCCATTTCATTGAGTAAATACGAGAATCATGCAGCCAAATGAATTTGTAGGCTATTCTGCTACGTTGAATAATTTTTACCAATTTTTCCGACAGGCCCGACAGATATACATGTGACTCGATGGCAATCAAAGTCGTCATCGAACGGGCTTGTTCTTGCGAAATCGATTTCAATCTCTGACGACATTTTCTTGAGTGATCAGTTTATCTTGCTAATAAACGACTTTTATGCACGTGATAATCTTACATTGTTGCTATTGCTTGCCTGACTTCGACTTTTTCCCCTCACTTGAAGCAACACTAAAATATAAATGTATACAAAGCTCAGGAGCACCAACATTTAGCTTCATTTGTAATTATAAAGACGATCATGTACATACATTATTTCAGATGACCAGAAAACTCATCACGAATCTTTTTTTGTGCCTGCTCCCCTTCCACTCTACCTTTTTTTTTTTGGCTAGTGAAGCATTTTTCTTTCTTTTTTACCTTTTACGAAAAGAAGAAACAACAACACAACCATCTATCAAAGGTACTATCCGTCGGAAGATACAACCCTCCAGAAAACCATACAATATCTCCAAAACTAAATAGCTGATAATTAGAAATTTATTAGCTCAATTCCGTTGTGCAGTTAATATTTGCGAGGAAAAACAACCAAGACTCTTCTCCTCAGCTAGAACCCCAGAAGTGTAATCAAGGCTACTTTCGACCACGTTTATGAGTAATTGATAGCCACACTTGAGTTATCATAAGAACTAGTGCAGTCGAATACTTTGACCTTGATTCATCTACGGTCCATTGCTGGATAGTCACCAAGTGAAGCAAGCGCAACTAGACAGTATGGAAAACGCTGCCTATACAAATTATTACCTCAACCGAAGAGATTCTCCTGGAAACCAGGGTAGTAACCCGGAAGGGTCTAATCCAGCAACTTTAGACCTGAATTCCGAGACTTCTGCGTTATCACAAACGCAACCCCGATCGGCTACCTCAGGAGGTGCCACTGCCAAGTCACTTTCCCATGGACTAGGGCCGTCATCGACAGGTGCGGCAATACCATCCAACAATACCGGTGTAAATGTGACTAATACAAGGCCTAGAGGCGATAGTATTTTCCTCCCACCACCAGTGACCAATAGCGCGAACTCCGGCCCTAGTACGGGTGGATTTTCACGTTCTAATAGCATCTTCAGTTCGCTTATACAAATGCCAAATTCTACTGGAAACTCGATATCAGAACAAGCTACAAACCAAACCTCGAAAGGAAATAACAGGTCAAGACAAATGTCTACTTTCCCACTTCCACCCAACAATGAACTACTCATCGAGGATTTGGAAAATCTTCTCAACAAGGAAAGCTTGGGGAACTTGCTTGCGCATCAGAACCAGCTTGCTCAAGCCGATACAACAAACAAGAACATGGGACTGTCGAGGTCGAAATATGGCCTGCTAGATTTATCAATGTGGAATGATACTTTAAACAACCAAGGCAATTCGATATCAACCGGAGTGAACAACATCTACGGCACAGGACTGGGTTTCAATGGATCACTTTCCGATTTGATCCAAGGGGCAATTTCCAATGGGTCCATAGACTTCAGTAATATGAGCAACGAGCAGCGCCGTGACTCTATTCTCAAGATAATCAATGATCAACAGCGAGGCCTGGGGTCGCAAATCGACCCAAACGCAAGCTCTAAGCGATCACAGGTACTTAATTCCCGGACACAGCTTCGCGAAGATATTTTTGAGAAAGGCCAACTGAAGGATACGTCCTCAAATGCAGAGGGACCAAAGACATTGTCTGTCCCACAAAGTGACAAAAGTCACCTCCATCTCTCGCCTGCATCGTCAATGTCTTCACGTCTGTCAGTGAAATATCAAGACGAACCCCAAAGCCCAAAGACGTCTCCCAGTATCTACAATGCTTCGTTGAATGCACCTACTCAAAGACCCGTACCTACCCAGTATCAGGCGAACTCAAAAACACACCAGAATCAACAATATCAGCAGCAACAACAGAGACTGAATTATTCTCGACAACAACAGCAGCAACAGCAGCAACAACAACAACAACAGCAGAAACAACAACAGCAACAGCAGCAACAACAACAGCAACAACAGCTGCTGCTGCACCAACGGCACCAGGCACAACCGAACCAACAACAAATGCAACATGGGCTACCACAACCCCCTCAAATACCCCAAAGGCTTTTCCAGAACTATCAGAACATGCCCTCAAACCAATACCAATACTCGCAGTACCCAAATCAAGGTAATACGTACTCTAACTATAGTAACATCTCACCAAACATGATGAGAAGCCAACAGCAACGGGCTCCCCTGCGACAACCACAGCAGCAGGCAGGCTTCATGAACCAGCCAGCGAATCAATACCAACAATATTTGCAACAGGGATACGAGATTCCCATTCATATGCAACTGGCCGTTCATCAAATGCAGCCCCCAAAGATCGAGAATGACAAAGAAGGAAGCGGTACACAGTCTGGCAAGCTGAGGTCAACCCACAAGCCTAAAGAACACAAGTCAGCCCCCGAAATTGTAACATCATTAGATTCAATAACGAATACTTCTGTTGATAAGAACCTCGTTCCTGCACAGCTGTATGTGAAGTCTGAAGATGGGAGACCGTTGTTAGGGGCTACAAAAATTGACCAATTGATGTTGGTCATTCAGGCTAGGGAGAAAGGGAATACCAATGCCATCCAACAAGCACCGGATGGAAGTATTTTGGGCTCACCTAATTTCTCACTTTCCAGAGACAAGAACGACATGAACAACGGTGTTTTACCTGCTCCTGTGTCACTTGTTGGAGGAGTTGATAAACCAATCAAAGGGAAAAAAAAGAACGATCTTGATGACGAGGATGGTGAAAATGCAGCAGCAGCCAAGAGAAGAAGGCTGAAAAACCAGCAATGCCCGTACTGCTTCAAATATTTTACACAGTCTACGCATTTGGAAGTTCATATCAGGTCCCACATTGGATATAAACCATTTGAGTGCAGCTATTGCCATAAAAAGTTTACACAAGGTGGTAATTTGAGAACTCACTTACGTTTGCATACAGGGGAAAAGCCTTTTACTTGCGATGTTTGCAATCGCTCTTTTAGCCGCAAAGGTAATTTAGCAGCACACAAACTTACCCATGATAACTTAAAACCATACGAATGCCGTTTGGACGGTTGCGACAAGTCTTTCACGCAGTTAGGTAACCTCAAGTCACATCAAAATAGGTTCCATTTGAACACGTTGAATGACTTAACCCACAAATTGGCAGAGCTATCCGGCCCTGCATTGAGCAGGTTACCTCCAGAAGAAAAAGAGCTCTTGAACTATTTTAAGGATTTGTACAAAAATTCAAATAAGGGCATTAGAGGCAGAGGTAAGCTGAAAAAAGAGGGCACCACGGGAACGAGTGTTTCTCCAGGAAGCGGGAGTCCGCCCATGCCTGCTGGTGGAGTCCTTGCTGGGTCTCCTTCGGGTAGTGCTACATTGGCAGATCAAGGGCATCGTGGTCAGTTCGACTTTCTGGGTAGACAACAAATGAATCAATCACAAATAGACCAAATACAACAGCAACAACAGCTCCAACCCCAGCAACACCATCATCAACAACAACCCCAAAACCAACAGCCTTCCTTGGACTATGGCTTTAGAAATTCTAATCAGATGAGTGGTTAGATAAGATACCGCAAAGAATACAATTTTTTTCTTCCCTTATTATCTTCTTATGCTATGTTCGACCCAGTCTACTAGTTATGTAATATATCAATATGAACGTTATGTAGACGGTGATAATTAAATTCTTCTGTGACTTTTTTTTCAATTGTTTTTCTATTATTTCGTTTTTATTCCACGGCGACGCATTTTTTGATTTGCAAATCGTACAAAACATAACATGAACTTTTTGAACAAGACACTCTCTTCGTTGACGGGTGCTTCTTTTCCATATACCATCAACGACAAAGTTGTGGATCCAAACCCCATAGATACCAACATTACCAATGCGTCTGCTATTTGGACCGTTTACGACGGAGTGAATCCTAAAGCTGATTCTGCTCCTGTAACGATTTTTGACTTTCCTCTCAAGGATCCCAAAGTCTCGAGATACGAACGCCTAGCCAGAAATGCATTCAAAAAGTTGAAGTTATTGCGTATTCCTGGCATTATTAACGCTCTTGATTTTATAGAGAACGACGATCACTTGTACATTGTCACTGAACCTGTCAAGCCATTGCAATTATACTTGGAACAGCATGGTGATAAAATCACCCCAGACATCAAGTTGTACGGGCTTAGTGAACTTATGACTAGTCTTGAGTTCATCAACACGAAAGCGAACTGTGTGCACGGAAACCTTAACGTATTCAATTCAGTTTACGTCAATCGACTGGGAGACTGGAAATTGTTTGGCTTTGAGGTGTTGACAAACTTACTGTCGGATCCAGACCAGCCTCTCTACCGTTTGCATAACGATCTCCCATTCTTTTGGGAAACCTTGCCCGATGCTTTCAAGCTGGGGCAGTCGCTCAACACTACATTGGTCCAGTCAAACCCACTTAGATACGATGCATACAAGTTGGGCCAATTTATCAGCCAGCTATTCAGTCTGAGTCGCCTGCCAAAACCATCCTCTACTATTGAAACACTCGCAAGATCTAAAAACCCTGTGGAATTGTGTGAAGTGGTGGCCAGACTTCGTGATAATGGAAAATTCACAGTTTCAAATGCAATGAAAAAACTAGAGCTTTCATTCAAAAGCAAAAACAAGATCATCCAATTGAATAACAAGCTCCACGACTTGAAGATCATGACACAAGATGAGAAATTATTGTTTTTGACCACGGAGTTAGAGAGATACTTGACTGAGGAGCTGGAATTCCCCCCTGGGTTTATCGAACACAAATTATTGAACGAGCTTATTCTGCAATTTAACTTTTTGTCAAAGCTACCAACAGGAGCCGTCAATGAGAACACAGACAAATCCCTTCTGATTGTCTTGAATTACATACTCAAATTTGGAAAAGACCTTAGTGACGAGGCTTTCAAGAAGAATGTTAAGCCACTTATCATGGCCAACTTCGGACTGCCGAACCGTGCAATTAGAATGGTCTTTTTGAATTACTTACCTGAGTTCGAAAGACACCTAAGCAATTACGAGGTGGAGCTGAAAATCTTCAGTGAGGTGATAACTGGATTATACGACTCTAACTTCATCGTCAGAGAAACCTCGTTAACCTCAATCAGCATCATTATTGACAAGGTCTCAGAAAAACAGATTAACCAAGAGTTGTTGCGCATTTTGGCAAAAGCGCAAATGGACCCCCAACCAACCATTAGAGTTAATACTTTGGTCCTCATCATTAAAATTTCGTCAAAAATCTACAAGTCTTCACGCAACAACGTTTTGATCACGGCATTATCCAAGTCTCTTAGGGATACGTTCACCCCTTGCAAAATGGTCGCCTTGTCAGGTTTCAAAAGCTTGATCGATCAATTCAGCTTGGAGGAAATTTGCACAAAAATTTTGGGACAGTTGGCTATCTCCTTGATGGACCCTAAATCTGTAAAGGTGAGAAAGGAGGCTAAACTGATTTTCGAGTTTTATTTGGCTGCGGTCGAAAAGCATGCTTCATCATTACCTGAAGACGAAGAAGAGGACGAGGAAAAAGAAGTTGCTGAATTCTACGAAAAGGCAAGAAAACAGAAAGAAGAGACAGAGGCAGCAAACCAGGGCGATACTGGTGGGTTTTCCTTGGGTTGGGGTATGGTAAACAAGCTTTTGGCCACTTCTGAAACGAAAGGTTCATTGAACCGTAATTTCAACCCCTCAACGCCAGACTTGACAAATACACCCCAACCTATTCTCGAAGAGACTCCAATAGTGGAACCCAAATCAACTACACGGTGGGACGAGGATTTCGGTGATGAAGATGCTTGGGATGTAGACGATGACCATAAAACAGAGCCATTAATTGCCCCAGTCGCAAGAGCAGCCGCAAAGCCTCCGGCCATATCGTCATTGTCTCTTGGTAAAAAGACAAGCGCTAAGAAGGCTTCTGGATTGAAGCTAGGCACAAAGGCTAAAAAAGTAGGGAACCCAAAATCTATAAAGCTAAACATTCCTGAAGAAGATGATGATTTGGAAGCCTGGGGGGATCAGTGGTGATGGTAAATGTATATTCTATCTTTGATAAAATGAACTGTAGTTGTTTAGCTATATAGCTTCCTCGTGTGATAGGCGTTCCTATTATCAGACAATGCCACAGAGACATTTTGCTCATATGATCTCAAAAATGGTTTTTTACATTTTGAGTCACTGAATTGCAAATTCCGAAGGCCGTTTTCATCTTAAACTCCGCAAAATAACTCAAAACGGAAGTGCGATAAAGAAATCTTTTTTTTTATCGTAACATCAATTTTTTCCTTTTGATTTCGGGTTCATATTGGTACTTTGCAAAGATCGAAAGTGCTGAATAAAAGGTTGGATAGCACATAAATACCTAAACCGAGTCTTCTCACTCGATCCCTTATAGCTGCGCATTCGAAAATCAAGGCTAGACCGTACGTCTCAAAACCGGAGACGAAGTCGACAACAGTCTAACTATGTTTTCTCCAGACTTAAATGAAAAGCTTGACACCTTGTCTTTGAGAGAAGACGGAGGCTACGTTAAGCAGGAAGGTGGAAGAAGGAATATGGATCCGTGCAATTTATCTCCGCCTCTACCAGCGCCCAAAAAATCGCTTCTTTCATCATCTTTAGCAGGCGAAAGGGCTGCTTATACAAAGTCTCACTTACAGATGCTGCAAGGTAAGTCAGTGAAACAACCCTCATTTTCCTTGGGTGATACTCATGTGCATGTTCTAGCTAATCAACTTGTGGGTGATTTGAGTGAGAGGGATCTTAAAGACGAACACCCAGAACCAAAATTGCTAGCGAGTTCTGTAGGCAAAGAGATTGGTGGAAGATTAGTTCCTTCGTCACTGACAATTTCCTTACTCTCACTTAATGACCACGAACAAAGTGCAGACTCCACAAGGCAAACACTCGTGTACACTTCTCCTAAGGTTTCCACCAACCTGTTTGGCGATAGCGTGTTTGCTGCACAACAAATACATCCCCAATATTTTCAAACGAACACACCGGCTTGTGTGGGGAGTATTACAGACCGCAAAAACTCGTCGGGTAACATCAGGCTGATTACAAGTCGCAGTTCCATAACGCAACAACGAATGCAACCTTACCATAAGTTCACGTCCCCGACGTCTGCTCAGTTGACTGATAATGTAAACCTCACGTCGCCACATTTACAACAAGACTATTTCCAATCACAAACGAGACCCATATCCATAAACAAGATGGTTGTTCCAGATTCCCCGAATTTGGATCCGACTTCGTTAGGAGGATCTCCCTCAAAATTTTGGCTCAGCTCACAGACACCACCGCGGTCTTTGACGAACTCTCTCAGTCGAAATTCCCACTTATACTACCAACAACAGCATCAACAAGTTCTGCCCGCCAATCATGGACAGGAAGACAAACAGTGCCATGTACAAACAGAGCCTATATTCATCCCACTGAATGACAACAGAAATTACACTACATTATCGACCTCTGCACAGAGGGGTAACAATTCGCCCACACTAGGGCCTGTTCAAACACCCTCAGAGGGTCTTCCCATGACACCCTTGTATTTAGGCCGGACCGGGGGTAATGATCTGTACTTTGGAGCCGTTGAAGCGAAAGGTATATTAACCCCGGATATGCACACGCGGACGCATTTGGAGGGGATTGTTGAGATGAAGCCTAGTGAGGAGGATCTAGAGGAAGAGGACCGACTGGAGAGTGATACAGATACCAGAATGCATTAATTGAAGACACATATAAGACGGTTATAGGACTGTAGATAGAATATCGTTAACATCACAGCATTTTGTACCATTAGAATGGCATAAAATGAATATGCATTTTATAAATTGTCTGATCTGGTAGCGCTCCTCGAGTTGTTGGAGGCGAAATTGTAGACATTTCCAGCATGTCAAATTACGAGAGTGAGTGAAACAGCGCCCTTTGCCAATTTGTACTAACAATAGGTAGCCGACCACAACCTCGATACGAGGCGACGCGGAAGCGACTCGGAAAGAAGGGGAAATCAGACGCTTTCATCAGTGATTGAGTCGTTCATGACGAGCAGATCCGGAGATAACTCAGAATTCAGGTCTAGAGATCCTATTAATGACTTTACAGATGCTTTGCGGGTATTGAGTAATGAGCAGGGGTCAGAGTTAGCATCACAGTTGGTTAATTGGTTGGAAAATGATCTTAGGACCACAGGAAGTGAGAAACCCAAAGGTGTGCTGCAGAAGGTAATTGATAATTTGCAGCGCATACTGGTGAATGATTTGCCTGACAAGGAGACGGCTGATTGCCCTATTTGCACCAGTCGGTTTGTTGACGACAAGTACCCTTTGATTGTGAAGTTACCATGCAACTTGAAAAAAGGCGGCAAAGCACATGTTTTTGACTTGGAGTGTGTTGGGCCGTGGCTTGAGATGAACTCCACATGTCCGATATGCAGATTTGACTTACTAGATGCCGAAAGATTGAGGAAACAAAAGCTCGAGGAGGAATTACGGGCGGCCAGGGAGGACGACGATGAAGAGGACGAGGAAGGTTGGGATGTTTATGGATGATTTAGTAGGAGCCCAAGGTTAATCTGTTCACTGTTTCGTGAGTGCTTTCCTGGTGTGATGACGTACGAGCGAAATCATATTCCATCCATTATTGGATATCTATATTATACTGTGAATCAATTCAGTTATACTTAGCATCTAACCCTGTTCTTTTTTTGTTGATTCAGCTTAGCCCGGATTGACTAACTTTCTTTCTTCAAAAGTTCTCTAAACCACCTTTTGGAACTCTCTGTTAAAATTTCACTGTTTCCTGTGCATTGATCTATATACATATCTACTTCTTTTCAAGGAACTCTTTGAACGAATCAGACTTCAACAATTCCCGGACCTTTTCAGAAATGACATCCTCCCCATCTGCATACGCCTTTGGCAAAACAGCAGTTTCTCCAGTTAAGGCATCCAACTCCTTATTGAAGTCTAAGGATTCCAAGGTCAGAACCGTGGCCTTGTACTCAACACCCTGAAGTGCGTGCTTATTGATGAAAGACAACCACAAGTCAATGACCTCGGGGTTTGCATCATATGCCTTCAATTCTCGGTGGTAGGTTGTTCTGTGGAAGTTCTGCTTTGTCTTTGCTTGCGCAAATGGAGATTTGATGACGGTATATAATCTCTTTTGCGTTTTCTTGGCCACCAAAGTCGACATTGGGATTCCCAAGTAGTAGGCTGCTCTGCTGGCAAATTCTGCTGCTCTGATCAACTGGTCCATATCGTAACTCTTGAAGCTGACAACAGCAGCCTCATGCCCATGAGTCTTAGGAAGTCTGAGTGGCTTGTATTTCAACATATCGATATTCACTGGGATTGGTCTCTTGGTTGTGGGATCCACAGTTTCTTCGCTGAACCACTTGGGTTCATACTTGAATTCACCGCTCAAGAGGGTTCTTTCATATTCAGCTTGTTCAGCAGCCTCAGCCTTCTTTTTCTGTATCAACTCATCTGGAGACATGAAGGACTTTTCGGGGGTTGCGTTCAGGAGCACCCTGGCCTGTGAAAAGAAGCGCGAACCTAAGACCCTCGTGGGTACTATGCCTCTTGCCAACATGGTTCGTTTTCCACAAGTACTGGCGAATTTTTTTTCAGCCCAATACTGGTGTCCCGCACACGACCCACTATCAGATTTAGTTTTTTTACAACAATTAGAAGAGTACCGATGGGGAAGGCTAGTAAGGACAAAAGAGACATTTACTATAGAAGAGCCAAAGAAGAAGGCTGGAGGGCGCGTTCTGCGTTCAAGTTGCTACAGTTGAACGAGGAGTTTAATCTTTTCGACGGAATCAAACGTGTGGTAGACCTCTGTGCTGCCCCAGGCTCTTGGTCGCAAGTACTCAGCAGAGAAGTCTACAAGAACTTGCCCGATGCGCAATTGGTCGCCGTGGACTTACAACCGATGATTCCAATAGAAGGTGTGACGACTTTACAAGCAGACATCACTCACCCTAAGACTTTGACTAAGATCATCGACATTTTTGGTGGTGAGCCTGCAGACTTTGTGTGCTCAGACGGTGCGCCAGATGTCACGGGATTGCACGATCTTGATGAGTACATTCAAGCTCAACTTGTGTTGGCTGCTTTGCAACTTGCCACGTGCATTCTCAAGCCTGGGGGGACTTTTGTGGCCAAGATTTTCCGTGGACGCGATATAGATTTGCTTTATTCACAGTGCTCTTACTTATTTGAGAAAGTCATCTGCGCCAAGCCAAGGTCTTCTAGAGGTACGTCTTTGGAGGCGTTTATAGTGTGTTTGGGGTACAAGCCGCGTCCAGGGTGGAACCCCAAGTTGGAGTTCAACAAATCCACTGAGGAGTTCTTCGAAGGTAGTGGAATTGGTAAAGCAACCAACATGAGCCATTTGACTGTTCCTGATGAGGAACGCAAGATTGCACAGTTTATTGCATGTGGTGACTTGAATGACACTGACTCCGATGCAACGTACACTCTCGACAGTTCGCATAGAAAAGAGGCCTTAGACCCGGTGCAGATGCCGACTGCCCCGCCATACAAAAAGGCGTTGGAAATGAAGCGGAGGGGTGAAATGGCAAAGAGGTAGAGTTCATGATAAGGACATAAATGGGGTTTAAGCTATACCGCGGAGTGGTGCATCGAACAGCAAGGTAGATAAAACTGACTACAGGAAGGTAAAGAGGAGCATTGGAGAAGACAACGAGGTAAAAAGAAGAGCATTGGAGAAGACAACGAGGTAAAAAGATAAGCAAGTGTGGGTTAAGAGTAATAGACAGGAAAGGCTTTATGGTAGTCAGTAAAGATTTTTGTTCCTTGTAATCACTAGAAGATAATATTTGATTGATAACTAACCCTAGGGAAAGCACTTTTCACCCTTCCGAAGTTCTTTTAGTTTGGGTAACCTTTCCAGTTTTTTTCTCTAGTAGGCATGTGCCAGTACCACGCTCTTACAGACACTGTAAGAATTGATATCGCCTAGATATATGCGACAGTACACCGTCTAAAAGAGTGCTGTTTATAGTAGGATATATAGCTCTACAAGATACTTACAGTACTATTAGCATGTATTGCATACTCACAAATGGTGTGCATGTATTACTTGGACTCCTCACCCTTGACCAAAGCATCTGGCTTCAAGGTTGGGAACAACAACACCTCTCTGATGGTGTTAGAGTTGGTCAAGAACATGGCCAATCTGTCGATACCACAGCCCCAGCCACCAGTTGGTGGCAAACCGTACTCCAAAGCGTTACAGAAGGTCTCGTCAACCATCTGGGCTTCGTCATCACCCTGAGACTTCTGTCTGGCCTGCTCCTCGAATCTCTGTCTCTGGTCAAATGGATCGTTCAACTCAGTGTAGGCGTTACAGATCTCCTTGGTGGCAACAAAGACCTCGAAACGCTCACACAAGCCTGGGATGTCTCTGTCCTTCTTGGCCAATGGGGACATCATCTGTGGGTGACCAAAGATGAAAGTTGGGTTAATACAGGAGTCCTCCAAGTCACCGACCAATTTGTCCAACATTCTGGCGTTGGTCAAAGGAGGAGTGCAGTCCAACTTGTTGTCGATCAAGATCTGCTTCAAGAACTTGCCAGTCTCCTCAGTGTGCAACTCAGTACCGGCAGGGAACTTGACGTTGTACACCTTCTCCAACTCCTCAATCATGTTGATTCTCTTCCAAGGTCTCGAGAAGTCCAAGGTCAACTCCTTACCCTCTGGACCCTCTGGGTGGTAGGTGATCTTGTAGTCACCAGTGATCTCCTTGACCATCTCGGAAATCATCACCTCGGTCATGTCCATCAAGTCGTAGACATCAGCGTAGGCCTGGTAGAACTCACAGGTGGTGAACTCTGGGTTGTGGGTCATGTCAATACCTTCGTTTCTGAACTGACGTCCGATCTCGTAGACTCTGTCCATACCACCAACAACCAACTCCTTCAAGAACAACTCTGGTGCAATTCTCATGTACATGTCTAAGTTCAAGTCGTTGTGGTGAGTAATGAATGGCTTGGCAGTGGCACCACCGGCAATGATGTTCATCATTGGGGTCTCGACCTCAATGAAGTCTCTGGTGTCCAAGAACTTTCTAATGTAAGAGATGATCTTGGATCTGACCTTGAAACGGTCTCTCACAGAGTCGTTCATGATCAAGTCCAAGTAACGCTTTCTGTATCTAGCCTCTTGGTCTTTGAAACCAAAGTGCTCAGTAGGCAACATGTGCAAGCATGGGGTCAACAACTGCACGTTGGTTGCGAAGACAGAAAGCTCACCCTCACCACCCTTGGCAGGTGCAGTTCTACCTGGGTAACCAGTAACACCAATGACATCACCTCTTCTCAAGTACTCGTGCATCTTCTCGTACTCAGCAAGCTCTGGAACATCCTGTGCCTGGGCCATGATCTGGACCTGGGCACCGTCTCCCTTCAAAACGTAAAACTTCAACTTGGAGCCAGACTCTCTCTTGGTCATAATTCTACCGGTAACCTTAACCTCCTCGCCGGTCAAAGTCTCACCCCTCTTCAAGTGGCCGTATTTGGCCAAAAAGTCAGGAATTCTGAGACCCTGCTCAAACTTGTGTGGGTATGGGTTGAAGGACGACGCACCCGAGTTGTTGGCATCTCTCAACTCGCTGATCTGACGCGATCTGATCTCGAAGTACTGGTTTGGGGTCAAATCCGCCAATTGGTCCTTCTTCTTGGCGATCTTTGGAGCACTGGCCGCAGCCTTCTCAGCCTTCTCGGCCTTCTTAGCCTCGATCTGTCTCAACTTCTGTCTCTTCTTCAACTCAGACTTGGACACTTGCTCACCAGTGACATCGTCCAAGTAGGTCTTCTGGACCTGCTCGGTTACTTGTTTAACGGCTTCTTCAGACATGGGAGTATAATCGAAAATTTTTCGCAATTCGCTTATGTAAGGATGACTGGAAGAGCTGAGATAAGGACCTGCGCAAGGCTCGGATTACTATTCAGCTGACTTGGGCCGTGTTCACTGCGGCCCAACATATGCCTTGATGATAGATTCACATATCACTATCAACATGCTTTTGTTCTCTTCTACAACCTACTTTCCCTCTCTCTTCCTTCGGTTGCTTACCTAAGCTCAAATCCTTAGGAAGAAAATTTTCGTCCGAAGACTAAGAGAACTGGCAACATGAGTACGAAACCTAGCACCAAGAAGTACCAGGCACCCACAGCCACGTCTATCAACATCCAGTCGAGCGTTTTATTGTCTTTGATTAGACACACGTCTGAGAACTACCCATCCTTGTTTTCCGGAACCTTGTTGGGTTTTGAGGACGACGAAGGTTCCATAGATATCACCCATGCTTACCCCTTCCCATACCCCGACCAGTATGAGGGTGGCTCGTTCAGATCCAGAAACGGTGCCAAGTACCAGAAAGATATCCATGACTTGTTGAAGAAGTTGGGTTACGGTACAGAGTTCCAGGGCTGGTTCCAGTCTACGATCAGTGGTAACTTTGCAACTCCCCAGTTGGTTGAGGGTTTGGCTCAACAGCAGTTGGTGAACAAGAACACCTTCATCATCATTCACAACATGTCGTCCGTGGGTAAAGAGGTGGAGTTGAAAGCCTTGAGATTGTCGAGCAACTTCTTGGAGGCCTTCATCGAGGGCAAGTGGAAGTCGCGTGACTTGGAACAGCACAAGTTGTCCTACTTGAACATCTTTGACGAATTGCCTATCAAGGTCCACAACCAATCGTTGACCAACTTGTTCTTGGCTAGCACCGACTTGGGTGTGTCTCAGGAGGAGGAATTTGACATCCTCAACTTGTCTTCGAACCAGAACGTGACTGCGCAGTTGTTGGAATCCTTGTACAGCCAAGTCGACTCCTTCAACTATGACCAGACCAACTTCAACTACTACCAGAGACTGTACCAGAAGGAGCAGGCAAAGATCTCCCAATGGAAGCAGCAGAGAAAGTTGGAGAACTTGGAGAGATCCAAGAGGGGTGAGAAAGAATTGGACACACTGGAGTGGAAGTCGCACTTCAAGTTGCCTAACGAGCCATCTAGATACAACAACATGTTGCACAGTCACACTATTGACGTCTTGGCTGACGACATATTGAAGAAGTGCGACGAGGAGTTGACAAAGAGCTTTGCTATTGAGAGAAAGCTCACTGCTAACTAGATTGTACATTAGTAGGTACGGAGGATCACGCATAAAGGAGAATGTGGAATGGAGTAGAAGCACATAAGCAGGACAAAAATAATTTGCACCTAAATTTGTAGAAAACAAGTACGACTAGGAGTGTAGATAAAAACAAGAACTGGATTAGAACGGGATCTCAGATTAATGCAGGTACTTGATTCGGACGAGTACTCAGATAAAAGAGTTTATGAGGACGAGTACTGAGATAAAAGTACTTGATTAGGACTAGTACTCAGATAAAAGTACTTGATTAGGGCTAGTATTCAGACATAAGTAAGTACTTGATTGGGACTACTTAGATTAAAAGCATGTACTCATGTATATTTGCTGTGACCATTCTGATGCGGTTAGGTTATCTGTGCTCCATATGTAGGAGGTTCTTCGTAATTGTATTCATAGGATTGGAATATTACAAGCTTTCAATTAATTTTGTACAAATGCTACGACTTTTTCTAACATTTTGACAAAATATTCCATTTCAATTTATTCAAGTATATTAGTTACTCATATGAAGAATTCATGAGTTCGCTACTTCCTTGCCTTCTTAAAATGCAAACTTACAAGAGTCATCCCACCTGTAGGTCAACGTCCAGACAAATCTACTCTGATTACAAGATGATTACATAATACGATATATACACGGTATTTGTCAATCATCCACTCTCAACTTACCTCTGGTCCCCTTTCTTAACCTTCGAACACACTAAGCAGCTCCTCGTAAAAAGCACTATTATGGGTGCCACTCTCAGCAGATATGCTGCACCTGCGATAATGGCGATGATGACCTGTGGCTAAGCCCTCATTGGTTCACCTGATTGTCGGTGATGTCGCATATTATCGATGAAATGTCGCTCACTATACCTTCAAGACGCATTTGCGTAAACTTTTTCTAGAGATAGCTATGGCCAGACCAAAAGTATGTAAGAGTGTTATTTGAGCTGACTGTTACTAACCCAGTAAGTACATATTACTCGTGAGGCACGGCGAATCAGAGGGAAACTGTGACAAATCAGTCAACAGGTTCACAGCAAACCACTTGATACCCTTGACCAAACGCGGACATGAGCAGGCAGCATCCGCAGGTGCGGTCCTCGCTGATTTCTTGAAACAAGGGTGCTTCCAGAACACGCTGTCAAACGGAAACAACCCAAGGTCAGTCTTGTTTTTCACCTCGCCCTATCTCAGGGCAAGACAGACGTGCCAGGACATAGTGAATGGGATCAAAGATACACCCGGGGTAGAGTATCGAATACACGAGGAGCCACGGTTGAGGGAGCAGGACTTCGGAAATTTCCAAAGCACCCCAGAAGAAATGGAACAGATCTGGGAAGAGCGTGCACACTATGGCCACTTCTTCTACCGAATCCCACACGGCGAGAGTGCAGCGGACGTTTACGACCGCGTAGCTAGTTTCAACGAGTCGCTATTCCGCCAGTTTCAGCTGGATAACTTCCCAAATGTCTTAGTGTTGGTGACACATGGAATATGGGCGCGGGTATTTTTGATGAAGTGGTTTCGGTGGAGCTACGAGAAGTTCGAGTCTCTTCGCAACATAGCACACTGCCAGTATATCATCATGAAGCAAACAGAGAATGAGAAGTACGCTTTGAAAACAAGGCTTCTCACGTGGGACGACATGTCTGAGGATGAGATTGACAGAGAAATTACTAAAGAAGTAGGCCTGGAGGTGTGTTTCAATTCTACCAACAAGTTGAAGACTCCCGAAGACTTGGACATTCAAAGCATAATAAAAGCGCAAAGGACCGCAATAATGGAGAATCGCATAAAGCAAAAGGAGATAAAGGAGGCTTATAATAGAGCGCAGCGGACAAATGGCGCTTCAAGCAAAAATGGTGATAAGGAAGATGAATGGCAAATGCCAGGAAATTAAAGGATGGAGATAAAAAAGATAAAGTGGCAGGCGCACTAGTAGTTACACCACCAGGGTAGACGCGGATAATGTTGGATAAGTTACTCATAAATATATTCACATAGATTAGTTCTTCATAAACAAATTCATATAGATAACAGTAGCTACTCATTAGTTGCTCAGAGAATTATAGACCAAGTGTAAAGTATGTGGTACTGCATATCAATGGGTGGATTACCTGACACCAAACGCTTTAGAGAACAGCCCGAATCAATTGTTCATAGAGATCAACATCACGTATTAATTGCTCTTAGAGAAAAACTGCCCATGTCAATTACTCATATAGATCAATACTGGTCAATGTAATTACTGGAGCGTTACGTCTCAAATAAATCCAAAATGTCGGCTGGACCCGGGGTTGGCTCATGTGAAATTGAAAGAGTTGCTATAACATAGACCAACTTTTACTGCAACGCATAATTACACTTCAACTTATTCTACTACACGTGTAATGGCCTGCCATGATGCAATGTGTCAGCTGAGCACCTGCAATCATAATCATCAGACGGCTTGCGGGCATTTTTGTGTTCGGAGCTTTTTCTGGGTGTGTGGAACGACCGAGTATAATGCACGATTTTTCGGGACAACGGCGTCCTTTCGGTTTTTCGCAATAGTATATAAATAAGATCAATTTCCACCCTACTAGTCACCATAGCCAATTCGACTATATACCAATCAATTACAAATATCTAAAATGTCTCGTGTTTTCTTCGTCGGTGGTAACTTCAAGATGAACGGTACCAAGGAGTCCGTCACCAAGATTGTGGACAACTTGAACAAGGCTGACTTGCCAGCTAACGTGGAGGTTGTCATTGCCCCACCTGCTCCATACATTGCCTTGGCAGTCGCTGAGAACAAGCAGAAGACCGTCGCTGTCTCTGCCCAGAACGTCTTTGACAAGGCCTCTGGTGCTTACACTGGTGAGATCTCTCCAAACCAGGTCTTGGACTTGGGTGCCAAGTGGACCTTGACCGGCCACTCAGAGAGAAGAACTATTATCAAGGAGTCCGACGAGTTCATTGCCGAGAAGACCAAGTTTGCTTTGGAGAGCGGTCTTTCCGTTATTTTGTGCATTGGTGAGACCTTGGAGGAGCGCAAGTCCGGTGTCACCTTGGACGTCTGTGCCAGACAATTGGACGCTGTTTCCAAGATTGTCTCTGACTGGTCCAACATTGTTGTTGCCTACGAGCCAGTTTGGGCCATCGGTACCGGTTTGGCTGCTACCCCAGAAGACGCCCAGGAGACCCACAAGGGTATCAGAGCGCACTTGGCTAAGACCATTGGCGAGAAGCAGGCTGCCGAAGTCAGAATCTTGTACGGTGGTTCTGTCAACGGTGGTAACGCCACGCAATTCAAGGACAAGGCTGATGTCGATGGTTTCTTGGTTGGTGGCGCTTCTTTGAAGCCAGAGTTTGTTGACATCATCAAATCCAGATTGTAGTCAGCTTATGATTAATGAATAAATGTATTGCGATTGATTTTCATGTAGAGAATATGTAGGTGGTCTAAATTGTGACATCCACGGTGACGTAAAAGAGGGACATACCGCAAGTTCGGGTTTTCGGAAAAATCAAAGTGTAGTGGCACTTGGGTACGAATTGGTTCACGTATTACCTCTTGACTTCAAGTCTGTAGGTTTATTTATATAGATACGGTTGTGTCGTTCAAGTCTTTTTCATTGATGGAAGACTTCTTCTCAGCCTGCCTGTGAACCTATAACCACTTCCATATTCTGTTTGGCACTAAAATCTCCTGCAGCGTTGAGTAATAGCCTGTTGATATTTTCCAAATGGTTGAAGTACTCCAGAGGCAGGCGCAATAAGAATTCATCTAGAGGAAGATCTGATTCGGTGAGCAATTGGCTTTTATCCACATTAGCGACTAGCCCCTCCAATAGATCACTTTTGGAATCAACTCCGTTGATCCAATTTGATAATGAGAAGCACAACTTGGTCGAACTTTTCTTGTAGTGACGGATAAACATCTTTGAATGGTCAATTGAACCACTATACGAATGAAGAATGACAGTGGAGATATGGGGGTACTTAACCACACTCTCATAAGCCAGCCCGTGCGCCTTTACACAGTGGACAGACACCTGTTTCTTTAGCTGATCCGCCATTCCTAAGAATTCTTCAAATACGCGCGTTTGGTGGACAATGCTAACCTTACTCAGAGAAAGCTTGGGGCCATCATACTCAATTTTGCTTCCCAAGTAACCCGCCATTGGGACCCGAAACACCTTATCGAGACCTATTTCTCCTATTCCAAACCCAAACTTGCTCTCGTGTTTCGCTATCAAAGCCTTTATGCGTTTGAGGTAAGTATGAAAGTTGACCGGTAAAGGCAAGTTCGCGAGCAATTCCTCCGAGGGTGCTGGCTGCAATACGCTATCGTAATGGCGTTTCTTGACTTCGTTTTCTTCACCCTCGGTCAGTTCAAAGGTGAAAAGATGTGAATACCAAGGGTGGATCCCGAAATAAGGCATCACTGAAGGAGACTCCAACTGATCAAGTAGAACATCGATCATCCCCAAGTCTGCGAAGTAGGTTGTCATAAGATGAAAAAACGCATTGGGAAGGGCGAGTGAGTTGATTTTGGACGCTAATGCAGTAACACCCTCGCAGTTTGTATCACAAGTCAAGTGGCAATGGCAATCAGGGATATCTTCCATGTGTGTGATGCTGCAAAAAAATAAAAAAAGAATGCGATTTCTGTGGATCGAACACAGGACCTTCAGATTAACTGTGACTGAATTTCTTCAGTCTGACGCTCTCCCAACTGAGCTAAAACCGCAAGAAAACCCACGCCGGGAGTCGAACCCGGAATCTTTTGATTAGAAGTCAAACGCGTTAACCATTACGCTACGCAGGCAATTTTCTGTGACATGGAGGTTTTAAAAACAGTCCAGTGAAGACAGTGGAATAGTTACAGGGTCTTCTACCAACGCTTTTTCCGCAGCTTACTGGCAATAACGGCCTGAATACACATTGAAAGCTTTCATTAGCGCATACGCATAGGTTCTTCTAACTTATTATTTTCTCCATTCCACTGCCTTGAACTGATGTCTATTTTGAGCTGAAACGTCTTGGTGCATCAGTATCAAAATTTTCCCACGCTCAAAATGTCTCAAACACGAACTTCTCAAATACAAATATAGATATCTACACGAAAAGAATCCCCCATAACACTTTGATCTGCTCTACGATTAAAGTATATACCCCCTAGATCTTCAACAATGTCTCAACTGACAGCCATCAAACTACCCCAATCGGTCCCGTTCCCGGTGACTATAACCTCCATATTGTGCAAAAAGGGCCAATCGGTCCCCAAACACGAAACGATAATCAAATACAAGTACTGGGACTTCCAGGATGACCCACAGTCAAAAGAAGAAGAGCCACCCAAAGTGAGGGTTGAACGAATTGGCTCGTTTGAGTCTCCTGTGGAGGGCGTTGTCGAGGACGTTTTTGTTCGTGTCAACGAAGAAGTGTATCATAGCGACATGGTACTTCTTCTGATTCAGGAAGAGTGTACACACACGGTGCAATATGGTGGTCTTTGCGCGTTATGCGGGCGTGCCGTTGGGGACGAGAAAGATTACACAGGGTACGACTACGAGGAAAGAGCAACTATATCAATGTCATACGACAACACTGGATTGAAAATTAGTCTTGATGAGGCCAAAAGAATCGAAGAGAGCACTACCTCCAGATTGTATAATGAGAAGAAGTTAATCCTAGTGGTGGATTTGGACCAGACAGTGATACATGCCACTGTAGACCCCACAGTCCGCGAATGGCAACTGGATCCCCTGAACCCAAACTATCCTGCAGTTAAAGACGTTCAAAGTTTTTGCCTTGAGGAGGAGATCATGCAGCGTGGTAATGTACAGCCGTCAAAGTGTTGGTATTATGTCAAAGTGCGCCCTGGGCTCGCCGAGTTTCTTCAGGACGTGTCCCAAAAATACGAACTACACATTTACACAATGGCCACGCGTAATTATGCGCTCGCAATTGCCAATATCATTGATCCAGAATCAAAGTTCTTTGGTGATCGTATCTTGAGTAGAGACGAAAGTGGGTCATTAACACACAAAAACTTAAAGAGATTATTCCCTGTTGACCAACTGATGGTAGTCATCATTGATGATAGGGGTGATGTGTGGCAGTGGGAATCCAACCTAATCAAAGTTGTACCCTATGACTTCTTCGTTGGTATTGGTGACATCAACTCAAGCTTCTTGCCCAAGAAGAATGGACAATTGACGGGTCCGTCTAAACACCGCAAGTCTTTTGCAAAGTTGGAAAAGAGTAAGGAAGAAATTGAAACTTTGGACGATACCGATTCCAAATTGAATGATATAGAGAAGAAGGAGGAAGGGGATACTTCCTCTCCCGTCGACAGAATGGTGCAGTTGGGTGGAGGAGAGGGTAACACGAGCCTACTTCATGAACAAGCCATCACACGCAGCGCATCCATCGAACAGCAGCAGCACGAACGGCCCTTGGCAAAACTACAACTGGATTTGACCAAACTTCACAATTCGCATCCAGAGTCCTCAGATGCTTCTGCAGAAGAAGAAGACGAAGAGGAGGACGACAATTTGTTACACGACGATGATACAGAGTTGTACTCATTGAACAAAGTCTTGCTGAATATTCACTCGGAGTATTACAATTTCAAGGACCCGAACCAAAAACCAGATCTCACACGCATCATTCCTCGAATGAAGAGTAAAATACTCAGTGGTATAACTGTGTTATTTTCAGGCATTATACCGTTAGGGATCAACTTTGAAAGTGCAGACATTGTTCTTTGGTGCCGCCAGTTTGGAGTCACTGTGGTGAAAGAAGTAGTATCGAGTGTGACCCACGTCATATGTCGTGATCCGCTGCTGGGCTTTGGTCCCACATTCAAAGCTCGTGTGGCGAAACAGATATTACCCAATGTTAAGATTGTGAATCCCGACTGGTTATTTGCGTGTCTCAGCAAATGGGAAAAGGTCGACGAGACCCCGTTTCTTGTGAGCTACCACGACGAACAAGATTGGAAAGTGAACCAGGAAGACGTTGACAAATATCGTAAGGCGCTAAAGCGACAAGAAAACGTGCCAACACTGATAGACGCACCAGAAACTAGTGACGATGGGGCCAATATAGAGTACGAATTCGATGAAGCGAATCAAGAAGTTGATGACTTCTTGGCGGGCATCAGTGATGATGACGATGATGGCGACAGTGATGGTGAGAATGAAGGGACATACAGAAACGAGGACAACAACACGCAAGACAATGGTTCCTTCATTCAGAATGCATATAAAAGCGTTCGAAAGAGATCCTGGGATGCAGATGACAAGGATAGCGAGCACGATGGCAAGAAGCTGAAGTCTAACGGGTCCAATCAAGAAAACATGGATGAGCTTGAGCAGGAGTTGTTGGACGTATTTGATAATTTGGACGATGATTAGGCCGGGCGAAGTGACACGGACTCAATGATCGCACTAAATTTAGCTCAAATCACAGCTGATCTTTTATAAGTGCATTGCGGAAATCATGCATCAGTAGTTTGAAAAAAATCAATCGGACCGACGACGCGGTTTGAAGTAGTTCGAGTCAACCAATAGTATTACAGCTGTACAATAGAGAATACCTACCTGGTTGTAGATCAGCGGCTTTGTTACATTTGCTTAGTGTCATTGCTACGCGACGATTTGACGTACGAGGTCTCTAGTTGCCAGGGCGAATACATCCAGCCACTCTTGATTTTGTGTAATATTCGACACAGTTGCAGATTCAGATAAAGTGTGTGCAGGAAAAAGTTGCAGGTGAAAGCCCGATTTGACACATTGCCAGCGTAGTGATCTCGCGTACCCCTGGCACGCTCGTTAACGTTGAAACACAGGGAAATATAAATACCAAGATCCCTGTTTCTACATGACTAACAGGCACAGCCTATTTTCTTCTCGTGACTAAAGTTGCTCATCTTAGGCTCATTTTCGTTCTTGGCTAAAAATATCAACTATTAAAAGCTCAGCACCCTAGACTGTTTTCACCTTCACACCACAGAGTTGAATCCAACAGCAATGCTATTTGGCTTCTTTAGAGGTATCATCGTGTTTTTCACGTTGGTCTTGACCGTGCTTTCCATTTTTGCGTTGACAGGTTCATACGCTAACAAGTCGTACTTGACAGGTACATATTTGATTGATGTGCAACTACAACACTTGAACTTATCCAAATTGCTTAATTCCACTGCGTTCGCGAATCTCAAGTCCAAGCGGGACTATGTGTTGTTACCCAGAGATGAGAACTTTGCAAGTCTTCCAAAGAATGCCTTGGCAGAAAGAGAATTGGGCGACTTGGCTAGCACAGCAACCAGTTTATTATCCGAAGTTGGCATCCAAACCACTGCCCTTCCCTCCGTTACTAGTGCACTTGCTGGCATAGCTGCTTCAGCTACGACCAACCCTGCAGTCGCGTCCATTGTGAATGCTGCAACTTCTGCTGCGGGTGCGATTGCAACTGGCGCGAGTCCATCACTGCAAACTAATGGTTTGTTAACTACTGTGGAGGCTGTCATCAACGATATTATCGACCGTTTCAGTTACAGCGACTTGGGTCTTGCAGACGTCTACTCCATTAGCTTCTGGGGCTATTGTCGTGGAAATGTGACCCAAGAAGCCAAACAGAACACGAACTTGGCAGAATTTACAAAGGCATTTGACAACGGAAAGATCAACTTTACATGGTGTCTGCAGCCTCAGCCAGCATACAAGTTTGACCCGTTGACTTTAATCAAACACGAACTCAACAACTCTATCAGTGGAATTGTGGATGGCAGTGGATTACCTATTGCGCTCACAAACGCCGCCAAGCAGGAGCTCAGCGTTTTGTTATCTAGTATCTCATACGATACGTTGGACTTACCGGGTTCTATTGAACAAGACTTGACCACCTTGCATAATGTGACGTTGGCAGCATTTGTGATCTTGATTGTTGTTTGCGTTTTGGGATTTATCTCAACTGTGCTCCAGTTATTGGCCTTCTGCTTCTCGCCCCAAAACTGCTGTCTTTCATTCCTCAACTTCTTATTGTTGTTCGTCACCTTTTTGTTATCTGTGGTGAGCAGTGCGCTTTCCACGGGATGCTACGTCTTTGTGAGAAAAATCGTCAACGAGAACACCGGATCGTATGGTGTGCGCTCGTTCTTGTCTATTAACTTCTATGCATTTACATGGTCTGCGGCAGTTGCAGGATTGTTATCGGTCGTGTGGCACTTGCTTGGGCACTGTGTTGGTTTGTTCGCCTCTGGTAGGAAGAGATACAGAGCTGTTGGACCACCACCAGGCCCACCACCAGCAGAAGAGGCTGCTTACGAGCACAAGTCCTTCAGCAGTGACCACAGTGTACACAGCGGACACAGTAGTCACAGTGGACACAGTGGACACTAATAGTGTGTTTTTGGCACACAGATTTGTTTGCCCCACTATTGCATCGCGCAGTGTATAGATTGTGCTGCGCTTCAGGAGGTATTTCTTCAATTCGTACTATTCGTTAGACTTAAATAAATATATATAGTGAGGTTTTGTAGGAGAAAACTGATTTTTGAATCTATAGAGTTTCTTCCGAGTGATGTTTGATTTTATGGAGTTTTGCTTTCCAAGTGATGTTTAATTCTATGGAGTTTTGCCATCCAATTGATATATGATTCTATGGGATTTCTGCCTCCCAAATGATATATTTTGATTTAGACTCACTCACTCACTCACTCCCTCGCTTCGCTCATTCACTTTCTACCTTTATTTATTCTCTCGCTACATACATTTTGTTCTCTTCGAATCTCATCAAATCTCCACTCCCATTCAACTCTCTCAAACTCTCAACTCCCATTCCCACCTCTTCTATCCCAATTCCCTCCTATGATCTCTTGTTTCCTCATTCACTTCAGCTTTTACTTACCCTCACATTGAAAACTCTTACCCATCACCTCCTTCTCTACAATTCCGTTTTCTCCACTCTTTTTTACCTCAGCCGTTTTTTATATCACCATCTCATTATGCTTTGCGCAATATCCGGCGAACCGACCGAAGATCCCGTGGTGTCTCCTGCCAGCGGCGCGATCTTCGAGCGCAAGCACATAGTCAACTACCTCGCAACATCAAGTACCGATCCAATTCTGAACAAGCCTCTCACAGTGGCTGACCTCATTCTGGTTAAACCGGAACCGACGATTGTCCCACCCAAACCTGCAACGCTGACGTCTATTCCCACATTATTGGCCACATTCCAAAGTGAGTGGGATGCCTTAGCACTAGAAGTTTTCAATTTGCGCAAACAGCTCTACAATGCGCGCGAGGAGCTCAGTGCTGCGCTCTACCAACAAGACGCTGCAGTCCGTGTTGCTGCAAACGCAATTAAAGAAAGAGATGAGGCCAGGGCCGCATTGGAACAGCTCACAGCGCTGATACTGAACCCACAGGCGGTTGTTGCGCAAATACCCGTGGATACCATCAACAGTGCTCGCGATGAGTTGTTCCAGTTGCACAAGTCCATTAAACCAACATACAGTGTGAAGCCCGAGCAGACATTGTCGCTCGTCCTCGAGAGTACCGAGGAGACGCTCGTGTCGCCTGTGTCAACTGCATGCTATGGAGCCGAACAGCGCCAGATTGTCCTCGGCTCTTCGTCGGGCAAGGTGGCTGACGTGACTAACGAGATCGTGTTTGAGATCGGAAGCAGCGTTTCGGCGGTTGCAATCGCACAGGATGGGTACTTGGCAGCAGGTCTGGAATTTGTGCATTACTACACCGATAACACTTTACTTGAGTTGCCGTACACACAGAAAGATGTCCACCTGTTGGCAGTGCATCCGCTGATTGCCAGCTTGTTTGTTGCCATATCCGGCCGTTCATGGGCAATTTACGACTTGAATGCCACGCTTTTCAAGGTTGAAGATGCTGGGTTTGGGGCTCTTTGTGTGGATGTTCACGTAGACGGTGCCATATTCGCCATAGGCACTGATGCTAAAAAAGTGGCCATTCAGAGTCTCACCGATGGCTCGCTGTTGTCAAACACAGAAACACTGCTTGAAAGAGTCACCCAGGTCAAGTTTGCATTGAATGGGTACTGGTTGATTACAGCCTCCACTTCCGAGAGCAGCTCAGCCATCGATGTGATCGACTTGAGAAAGAATGTCATTGTACACACGTTCCACTTTGACGTGCTGAATGTGATTTTCTCAGTGGACCCTTCGTCGAGCGTATTTGCTGCATACTCGGGCAATAGTGTGAGTTTGCATAGATATATTAAGAAGGGCAAGAAATGGTTGGAGAACGTGGCTACTACCATTGTGGAGGATGCAGTGGATATACAGATACTTCAGGCGCACGACGACACAGAGTTTATTGAGCTGAACAGGCTCGATGTGAGTGTGGTTACCAAGGAAGGAAAGAGGGTCACGTTCAATGTGTCTTATGTATAGGGACCGACCTGAAAAAAGGGGAGTGTGGGATAGGAAAGTGCAATGTACTAATGAGTTTTTGTAGAGTTCCGATATGTAAATGAGTGAATTAGTGAGTGAGTGAATTAGTAAGTGGGTGAATTAGTGAGTAAGTGAATCAGTGAGTGAGTGAATTGAGTGGATGAGTAGACATAAATAGATCTAATCAATCCGAGTCACTGAATAAACATTTCAAAACTAACTAAACGGGTCATACACTATAGATCTTTCTTCAGTTTGCATGTACCATTAGATCTCACCACATTTACTACTAGTACCAGACATGTTATCATTGTAACCACCAGTACTTTGTGTTCATTCCATTGAGCCTTTTCTCGAATACTCACAGGTTTTTTTAACCCTCACTTCTAAATGACTTACGATACCAAAAAGATAGATGCACTTGTTGACGAGTGGTGCAAGATAGACGTGAATCCAGAATCCGTTAGCGAAATCCGCGAATTACAGTCGCAGGGCAAATATGACGTCTTGAACCTGAAGCTTACAAACCGCATTGCCTTTGGTACTGCAGGCTTGCGTTCCGCAATGAGCTCGGGTTTCGCACACATGAACGACGTCACCGTGTTACAGGCATCCCAGGGTTTGGTCCAGTACATACTCGATGAGAGAAATGGCGACAGTTCAACGACTTCCATTGTGGTTGGTTATGACCACAGACATCATTCACAGCGCTTTGCCGAGCTTGTTGCTAGTGTTGCGATTTCCCGTGGTGTGAAGGTCTTCTACTTAGGAGAAGTCAACAATTTATCAGCAGAATCTGAACAACTCTCGGATGTGGAGTACAAGGCGACAACCTCTGACCGTGGATACTGCCACACACCCTTGGTGCCGTTCACTATTGACCACTTTAAAGCTTCCGCAGGTGTAATGGTGACTGCTTCCCACAACCCCGCTAAAGACAACGGGTACAAGGTGTACTATGGTAACGGCTGTCAAATTATTCCTCCACATGATGACTATATTGCCAGTTCCATCGACAAGAATCTCGCCCCATGGGCTAAGGTTTGGGATGTTGTGTCTAACTTCACTGCAGCTATTGAAAGCAAGCTTCTTTTATCAGTGAGGGAGGAGATGATTAAGGAGTACGTCAAAAATACAAAGGAAAAGTTGGTTGTGGACCTGAAGTTGAGCTTTGACTTTGTCTACACGCCTGTTCACGGTATTGGGTATGATATTTTAGAACAGTGTCTCGCCAACGCATTTACAGGTTTCCACATGTCAGTGGTGGAGGAGCAAAAGGTTCCAGACCCTGACTTCTCTACTGTGCCGTTCCCAAACCCTGAGGAGAAGGGTGCACTTGACTTAGCCATCGCAACTGCAGAAAAGCAGAACCAAAAGCTCGTGATTGCCAACGACCCTGACGCAGACCGTTTCAGTGTGGCTGTCAAAACTAAGGAGGGCAAATGGCAGCAATTGACTGGTAACGAAATCGGCTTTTTGTTTGCCATGTACATAATTGAGGAGGTGGTCCCAAAGGATAAGATGGCACAAACATGGTTGTTGAACTCGACAGTGTCATCGCAAGTTTTGAACTCCGTTGCCCAAAAGAATGGTTGCCACTTCCAAGATACCCTTACGGGCTTTAAGTGGATTGGTAACAAAGCCATTGACTTGAAAAAAGAAGGTGCAAACGTCCCTTTTGCCTATGAGGAGGCCATTGGCTACATGTTTAACGTCGTGAACGACAAAGATGGTGTCTCGGCTGCCATGATATGGCTCCAGCTCTACGAGAAGTGGTTCAGCTCCGGAGAAGTTAACCCAATAGACAAGCTCACGCAAGGATACACTAAGTATGGTTGGTTCAAAGAATGCAATGGCTACTATAAATTGAACGATCTTAGCAAAACGAAGCTTATTTTTGATGAGGTGCGCTCCTCTTTCGAAGGTAATTCACCCAGCACCATTGGTGATTTCAACGTTGTTGCGTGGAGAGACTTGACAGTTGGTTTTGAAACTGGAACCGTGAGCGGAAAACCAACTCTTCCTGTCGACCCTAAGTCGCAGATGATCACGGCCACATTGGAGCGCAAATCTGGAAGCGGTGAAAAGGTTCGTTTCACGTGTCGTGGGTCTGGCACAGAGCCAAAGTTGAAGGTCTACATTGAGGGATCTGCCAGTACAGAGGAACTTGCCGTAGAAATTGCGAGGGACTGTTGGAACACTCTCAAGGAAGAATGGTTTAAGCCCGAAGAAAACGATTTGAAAGAGGTTGTTTAAGGGACACTGTGTCTCAAGTGGAATGTTTCTAGGGGCAAATAGTAATATGAAAGATGTTGAGGGGGGTATTCGCATCAGTGCGCTCGCGTAGTTAGTTTAAATCAAGTAACTGAGACAAACCTTTCGTACAACTGCATTGAAAATTAATTGCTGCAATTATTACATTCCAGGATTCTTTGCATTATGCAGGGTCAAAAAAAAAGCTGAAAAAACAAGGCACCGAAATAGAAACCACCGCACACACAAAATACTTTTACTGAACGTATTGTGTTTTATTTGAAGGATTAGCTGTATCTACCTTACTCGACGTGCACAATCTCGAAGAGGATAATCGTGACAAGCTTGCTCCACAAATAATACAACTCTATTCCGCTGCCGTCTGATCCTACAACACAATGATCGACACGTACGGGAAAAAGTCAGACTTGCCCGTGTATAATAAGCTATCACCCAAGAAAAGCCTGAAAGTTACTCCAAAGAAAGTGGCCATAGGGTTGGTAGTTACAATAGTGCTATGGGTATTCTTCTTCACCGGGACTGGTGGGCTGTTTCCGAAGCTAGCCGCGACAAGTGGTGGTAACGATGACGACTTTGAATTATACACGGTCACTAAAGATGGGGTGAAACAGGTAGATTCCCAAACTGACTTATCAGACCTCGCTGGTGATGCCAGCGATGCAGGCTCCGTGAAATCTCCAGATGAGCAGTACAACGAAGTCGTAGACTATTACGATTTGAATGACTACAGAGGCTCGTCAGACGGTGCTGGGAAGGGTGACGTTGTTCTCTTTCTCATGCCATTGAGAAACGCAGAAGCAGTTTTGCCAATGGCATTCTATAACTTGATGAACTTGACCTATGATCATTCGCTTATTGATATTGCCTTCTTGGTCTCTGATTGTTCCCCTGACGACCGCACGTTGGAGACAGTGTTTGAGTACTCGGTGGCATTGCAAAATGGCACTCTTGTGGACTTGTTGCAGGAGCAGGATAACGAAAAGGCTGCGAAGGTGAAGGGCTCAGCAAACAATTTATACCAACTTTACATGGACCAAGCGTACATGGAGGGTGTGAAGAATGCGTATCTGAACAATGTTGAGTCTCACCACCCTGGATATAGGAAGCCATTCCGGTCGGTTTCCATATTCAAGAAAGACTTTGGACAAATCATTGGTCAAGGTTTTTCCGACAGACATGCCGTAAAGGTGCAGGGTATTCGTCGTAAATTGATGGGCCGTGCTCGTAACTGGTTGACCTCTGCTTCTTTGAAACCTTATCACTCGTGGGTTTACTGGAGAGATGTGGACATTGAGACTTGTCCTGGGAACGTTATTGAACAGTTGATGAAACATGACTACGATGTCATGGTCCCTAATGTATGGAGACCCTTACCCACTTTCTTGGGCAATGAACAGGCCTACGATTTGAACTCTTGGATTGAGTCTGACCCCGCTATAGAGCTTGCTGCAACGTTGGATGAGGACGACGTCATAGTCGAGGGATATGCAGAGTACCCAACTTGGAGAGCTCATTTGGCATATCTCAGAGATCCCAACGGAAACCCAGATGAAATAGTGGACTTGGATGGTGTAGGAGGTGTGCTGATCTTGGCAAGGGCTCAAATATTCAGACAAGGTGTTCATTTTCCTGCATTCACCTTTTTGAACCACGCAGAAACCGAGGCTTTTGGGAAAATGGCCAAAAAGATGGGTTTTAGAGTTGGAGGGTTGCCTCACTACACAATCTGGCATATATACGAGCCTAGTGAGGATGATTTGCAACAAATTGCCAAAATGGAGAGAAAGAAGAGAAGAAAAGGTGGGCGTATGAAGAACTGATCAACAAACAATCAGATAGATGTATTTGTAACGGATTGAATTTTGGATTTTTCGCAGAGGAGAAAATTGTAACAAATTATTGGATAAACACGAAATATGTCTATTCAAGATCAACTTGTAAATCCTATTTGACAGCTGTGTATATGCCTGGTTTCAAAAAAACTGACAACTGTATTTTCAGTAGGAAGGCAGGTTTTATAATCTATGCATAGTCGTTTGACTACACTCAGAGATTGTTCACATCCATGTTATTCATCCGCAAATATAGTGTCGACAGATTATGGTACCCTCGGATTCGAGCTCAGGACTAGTGCAAATTACCTAACTTGCCAAACTTTTCCTTCAAACTGAAAACGACTGTACCATAATCAGAGAAATACTTTTTTCTTCTTCATCGCAAATTACATATAGAAAATGTTTTCCAGCTTTCATGAGCCTGGGGGAACGCGGATCGGGTTCAGAGCAGGAGGAGGAAGGCATTGTTTGTAGAGGGGGTTTTAATTTGATACTAACATAGTAAACCTATGCTCATGTGAGTAGATAATTTTCCTCATGTATAGTAATACATCAAAATAGTGCAGCGATTTGAATGTGTATTCGTCTAAATGAGTTGTCCACAAGAATTCTGTACTATTTAAGTCATCCTTATGCTGCTCTTCTTAATGCCATATAATATTATGTGATCACAACAAGCCAACTCAAAATCGAGTACAATAAACCAACAGGGTAGATTGCCAAAAGAACTCTTCCGGGAAGAACACCAGAACATTTCAAGCTCATCACACCCGCATATATGCTCCATATATTCAATACGCTCATCAATATCAAGCGTATCAACTTCCACCGTATGAGCAACGCACATAAAAGCTCGCCCATTGCGATGGGGAACATGGAATAGCCCACAGCACTGATTGCCGACATAAATGAAATAGTACCACCGAGAAGTTGGATGTTCAATCCAACCACTACGTAAAACAACCAGATCAATGAGAAAGAGCCAGAAAATACCTGATTTGTCTGGTTTCCATTAGCAGATAGCCCTAAAGTGACCGAATATAATAAAGAGAACACCAATGGCCCCCACAAGTCCCAATCCAAGTTTCCCTTGTTCAACATCTGGGCAGAACCACTCTCTGTACCAATGTGCAGTTCCATGTCTGCACTGACCTCATCCTGTTCTTCGACAGAAATTCGGCGGTTATCAATGATCAGCTGAGGTAAATGTATCCCGTTCTGTGACGCAAAGTCAATGAGCTTCAGCTGTTGCTTCAATGCGAGCTTGTGAAGAGACATGGGCCATACAACCACAAAAAGTCTCTTTCCTATGTGTGAAAGGTCTCTCTTCAAAGTTTCCCAAACTGGCTCATCTAGGGTATCACCACCTGTGAACTGGCGCTCCTTGATTCTGTTGTTGTCTACGGATGCTGTAAAGGGAGCAAACGTGGTTGAAAGATCAACTTTAGGGACAAACAGTGTAAAGAAACTGCTGGGTCCTTGTGACTCTCCGCTGGTAGTCGGTACGGTATTAGTTTGCTGATGGCTTCTTGTGCCGCTGTCATTCATCGAGAAATCTTCATCCGGTATAATGAAATCGTCTATGTCAGCCGTGGTGTAGGCACGATTTGGCTCCATTTTTGTATTGGTGTCTATTAAATTATAATTTTAACTTTTTTTTACAGAGCACCTTAATTTACATAATGGCAAAGCTACTGGTGGATCGACTTGCTATAAGTTATAAAGATTAGATCACACCGACCTCTGCGGCCTCTTTAGCTTTGTCTGTCAAGGTTCTTACGACCTTGCCTGGAACGCCCAATACAAGTGAATTTGGCGGTACATCTTTCGTGACCACTGATCCAGCTCCAATCACACAATTGTCGCCAATTGTAACTCCTGGTAATACTACGACGTTGGCAGCAAACCAAACGGCATTTCCAATTTTGATAGGATGAGCATACTCTACACCCTTCAATCTTTGACCGGGATCTGTTGGGTGTGTAGCAGTAGTAAACGTAACATTAGGCCCAACAAGAACGTCATCACCAAAGGTGATCAAAGTGCAGTCAAGAAACGTCGCGTTAAAATTCACATAACATCTCTGACCAAATTTGACGTTACACCCGTAATCAACAAAAAATGGCGCCTCTATGAAGAAGTCTTTTGGAATACTACCAAATATTTTGTCCAAGTGCTGGAAACGAGCCTCTGCGTGTTTCTCCAAATCAAAACCGTAATCCTTTAAACGGACATCTCCATAGTCAAGAGCTCTCTCGTGTGCTAAGTTTCGAGCCATCAAGAGTTGCTTGTCGAAGCAGTTGTATGGGACTGACGAGATCATCTTATCATATTCTATCCCCTTGGGGAGGTTCTTCAAGTTGGCGTAAGCCCAGTCAACGAGTTCCTTGTTAATTTCAGTGTTCACCGACATGGTTTCTTCACACAATAGATCGGAAAATCCGTAGCTTTTTCATCAACGCTAATTTGCCTGAACCCCGCCTTTTCTAGTTTGGAGTACAGCTTCGGGAACGCACAAAAACATTCTTTCCGTTATTTATTCCGCCAGACATGGCAAGGAAAACAACTTTCCCCAAGAATGCTCAAAGCCTTGGGCTTTTTCCACTCGTCCTACATATCTACAAATTACTAGTTTCTTCACTATGAATTAGAATATAGCGTTTTCCTTTTAACATGATTTTTTGGCCTTATCACGTCTCCTGTGCTTTTCTTTCTCAATTTCTTTTAAACCCAAAAATACCATGTTTACGCAGTTGTTTACTGGTGGCAGATTGGACACTTGGGGTGGGCGACTGCGTTCTTTTTAACTCTTTCCCTGCGGAGCCGTCCCCGTCTTTTTTGGGAGAAGTCCCCTTTTTCTTGTGTTTGAATATTCCAAACTTCTTGGCACTTGGACTAGGCACACTAGCTTCTTCATTCAATTGAAGTCTCGATGAGTTCCGCAGCAGCAAGGATGCTGTATCGTTTCCATGATGACCATTAAAAATACTGCCACTGGTCAGACTGACCAGATTTACCACTCCACTCTTCGCAGTGCTCACTACTGAATTACCCCCCGTAGACTTCTTCTTCTCCCTTTTCTCCATTTTTTCGAACTGCATTCTTTCCTTTTCTTCCTGCTTGATCATTTTGGTAATCCGCTTGTCCAATTCCTTGTTGGTGAGCTTTGGCGTTTGATTTTTGTGCTTAAATGGGGTGAACCCACTAATACTCCTCAAACCTGAATTTGATCTGCTCTTTTCAAGAGTAGCCGACGAAGCTAGCTTTGTAGTATTCACAGAACTACCCAGTGACGTCGATTTAAGACGCTCGCCTGTATATTTCTCCAGATGGACTTGTTCTGTAGGTGAAATTGCTTTGGGACTGTGAGGTGCGCCCGAGCTTTCTCTGAAAAATGACGATTTGGCAATTCCCTCCGCAACACGACTTGCAAGCTTGGGTGTCAGGGCGCCAGAATCACCGCCATTGGGTGTTGTGTTTGCAGGCGACATTGGTGTTGGCTGCATCAGGAAGACCAGTTGCTGCAAGTGTATTTTCTGTTGTTCTTTATGGTACTTTACCTTTTGGTCTTTTTGCAACTGCTCTCGTTCTCCCTGAGCTTTTTGAGCTTCGAGTTTCCTCTCCAACTCAGTTATAGAGCGACCAATATCAATTTGAGATTGTACCAAGTACTTGCTCATTTGTCTGACATTCATGGCCCTTAGCATGAGTTTCATGTCGACTACGATAGCAGCTGTTTCATAGATGTGGTCAATCACGTTATCACTAGGCGTAGGATACTCTGGCGACACCAATTCCTCTAACAGTAAAGAGAGTAATTTCGCCTTTTCGTCTTCCTCATCTTCCATGGCGTTACTAAAGTCTTCAGGGAGCGTATGCGCTTTGTCAAAAATCGATTTCGATCTGAAGTCTGTCTGAATTACACTCTCGTGACGCAGATCCAAAAAGTTCAACCCAAATTCGCTCTCTTCCTCGCTCTTTTTATCTGACGAGTCGTCTGTTGAGTCCGCTAACTTAGAAGTTTCCTGATTATCTTCCTCTGGACTCTTTGGTGCCTCTTCCCCATCGTTTTTGGCAACCTCATCTTCAGGAATTTCGCCCTCCTCATTGAAGCTCGACATAGACTTCTTCTTGCGGTAGCTAAACACGGAGCTATTCTTATGTAAGTCCGACAGTCTCTTCAACAACGCGACGTCCAAAAAGCCGTCGTCCACTGTGTCCATGAACCCTTCGTAATCGTCTAGGGGGAATTTAAACTTAAAGTCCACGGATGTGTTTGTTTCCTCCAACAATTGCTGTAAGCGTTTCTTCAACTTGTTACCTTCCTTTATAATGTGCGCTTCTTTGCGCCCAATTATACCGAACAAAACTTCACTAATCAAATCGTACAATAACGGAACTTTGAAGAATTTGGCAATTCCCAAATTATCGAGTGTAGTCGGAACCAAAAGCCATTTGTTGCCAACCTGGCCAGTGTACAAATATTCACAGAATGCCTTCAAAGTGACACTCAGGAATGGCATGTATAGCTTCCGGGGAATCAACAGCGGTTCCATACTAAACTTGCCATCATGCAAGTTATCAAAGTTGAGCAAGGCATTCTCAAAAATACCTCCACGATTTGGTTGAACAATTTCAGCTTGCGGGCCTGAGTCCTCTGAGCTATTATAGTCGGCTATGCTACCAGCGCGAACCGAGCTGTCGTCATCACCATCCTCACTTGAAGAGAAAGATAATTTTTTGAGTGATTGGGCTTCGTCCGAGCTGATGAAAGAATTGAAACTAGACCACTTGGTAAATTGGGGCTTCTTATCCACCAAAGAAGTTTGAGTTTTCTCATCTGAACCCGCCTTTCTCAGTCCCAATATCAGTCCGGACCGCGTTGCTCTAAAATGATGACTAGTGGAAGGATCGCCAGAGGAAGACGTTGCAACTGTGCCACCAGCTTCAGAAAGCGATGTTCTCGGTGAGTTGAAGGGAGATTCACGCGGAGATTTAGTCGTACTAATGTTTCTCAATTGACTTAACGTTTGAATTAACGAAGCACGAGGAGATCCATAATCACCAGAATTTTTTCGCAGTGAGCTTTGGCGGAAAGAAATCGGCGTCGCTGGCACCGCAGGAATCTGCTCGTTAGGCAACGGAAGTTGTGGTGGTATATCATGCAAATGTGAAGTCAAAAGTGAATTGTTACTAGCCATTGAATTCTTGCGGGCGCTCAGCTCTGGTGCTCGAGCAGTACGAGATGGTGAGCTAGACGGTCCACCTGCATTGGGGGGGAACTCTTCGCCAGGTGATTGTGAAATAGTGTCCATCGTGGTCTTCAATTTGCTATGAACATCCTCAGTTGTGGATGCCGATGTCGAGGTTGGATTCAGAACGACTTCCTGGAATGGAAGTCTAAATTGAGGTACCTCGGAAGAAGCAGCATTAGAAGTGGGCATTGGAAGCGGAATGTACATGGAATTTTCCTTCGAAGGCTGCTTTGTTCTTGAATCAAAATTGTCGCTATTGTCCAGCGTCTTTTTGGTCATTTTCACGTACGAGCTTCCACGAGAAGAATCATCTTCACTGAATGACAGCTTAGCCTTGGATACCGTCGAGCTTTTTGACGATGATCGTAAACCCCCATTAACAGTCCAATCATTTGCATCCAGATTTTGGTCCCTTTCAAACTTATCAACTGCCTGAACATATGCACGAGCAAGGAGCTCGATGAAATACTTCCCCCATCTCTCCATAAGAACTACTGTAGATATAGGTATGCGGTCGCCATTCAGTGAAATGATTTCAAAATCAGAAATGAGATCACCATACCTGTCAAACGCATTACGTCCCAAAGTAATGGCAGCAGGCGGGAAAACCGATCGAATGTTCGTGAACGTGATTTTTGGTGCAGCGTAATGAACATACTCGCTAAAGCTGATCGAGTTAGAAGAGCCTTTGGCGTTGTTTGAGGTGAAAGAACGGCCCGGACCATCGTGTTCAAAAACGTCTTCATTCTCTGCTTTTTGCTCATCACTAATCCTCTCCAATGAGCTACATGTACTGTCATCAGTAGTTGAACCTTCGGTGGCACTTAGCCCACTAGAGCTGTTGAGCACGTCAAGTATGTTATTCAACTTTTGTACCAGCCTATGGTATATACGACGACCATCTGGTCCGTGGTGGTGACCACCTGCCAACTCTGAGGTGGCAAGAATGTTTGTGACAGGTAAACTCACGGTAAGCATAACTGTGAAAAATCGTATGCTACTTGTAGTTCTTGAGGTGAGAAAGTTCCCCAAAAGCACTATTCTGTGATGTGATTGCCACACATACCCACCCCAGAAACGATGCGATCCGTAATCGTGATTGCAAAAGATATTGAGTCGCGACCACTTGCCTGTTGGTTTGTTATAGATAAAGATGGAAATGTCATATTCATCTGGTAAGAAACCCGTGATAACAACATTCTGACCGAAGATTCCTCCTGTTGGATAGCGCAAATTGAAGGGAATAGTGTGGCCGATAACGGTTGTATCTGAATCGTAAAAAGTTCTGGTCTTAAGAACGGCATCCTTCTTTCGGTGAATTGGTAATTGTTTGCCTGTGCGTATGCTTTTTCCAAGCTTGAATGAAGTGAGTGGATTCTCCACGCGCTTCTGTGCATCTTGTATTGTCGGTGTGAAGATGATTATCAGCTCCTCTTGTCTCGTGGGGATATTTTCCCTAGCCTTCCCACTTTTAGGCAAAGACTGCTTTGGAGAAACGGAGGTGTTTGTAGTCTGTGCAGATGAAGGAACCTGTTTTTTTTGTAACTTTTCGTGATTGTGGAAATGGCTCCTCTCTTCCTGAAATGTGATGATAATGCTATTACTTGCGTCAATACTGATGTCATTGTCTTCGTTTCGCGTCAAACTAGTGAGACCTAACTCTGCATCCTTTTCCGTGTTTCCGGTAGTTACTTTGAGCTCAAGCCCTTGTCCGACATACTCTTTGTCAACCATGTCAAAGACGACATTATCATATATCGGCTGCGAGTTCTTGTCCTTTCCTCCAGCAATGATCAAGCCAAAGTGGTCTTTCTTGCCGACAAAACCTAAACTTCCCAGAAAAGTCATCTTGTGATTATAGCGAGGAATAGGGACCGAGGGATCTTTTTCATATCCGGTTCCCAGATGAAGACATCTCCACGTTGAAGATTCCAAGTTGAACTCCCACAAGTCATTCACGGGTACTAAAAAGTTCTTGAGGGATGCTGTTTGTTCCATTCCGCTATCAGTATCGGGAACCACGAGACCACCGAAAACATAAACGCAGTTGTTGAATGCACATAATTCATGATATAACCGCGGTTTGGGTCTAGGTGCATCCGGGGGTAAGTCTACGCGGACCCAACTGCGCTCCAAAATGTTCAAGTAAAACATCTCTCCAGAAACGTACCAGGAAATGTGTTTCAGTTTGGTGTTTGAGGTGAGGATTTTCAGCAAAAACGTCTCATACAACTCTTGGATCGATCTCTCGTACAACTCTAAACCAATAGTGAGTCCACCGAAAACAAACACTAAGGAGTTGAAAAGGGTTGAAGCAGAGCCCGTTCTGACGTTCAAATTTAGCCTGTCATCCTTTTCCGTCGATGGAAGTGTTAAGGAATAACAGCTTGTGGCTGTTGGTATTAATGTAGCCATGGTGTGAAGGCCCCGACGATGGATTGGTTAAAGCCTATAAGCTACTTTGTTGTTTGAAACCCTTTTTGTTCTCGTCAATTGCAAGGCCTGATCACAGCTTGCTTTCTTCGTATAATTGCGGGTTGTGCACTTTCCGAAATGTTGACCTAAATAATTTTGATGTTTGAAGTGAAATCTTGTGAGCGAAATATACGAGATTTTTTATCAACACCAGAACACTTGTAACAAAAAGTTTAGAAAAGATGATAACTCAACCTAATATGGGTACATTGCACTAGGCTTAACTTTTTGTGAGCTCAGAAGTTAATTTTAGATTGGTGAGATTTGAACAATGTCAAAGAATTACAAAAAACTGACTCATTTAGTAAAATCCATGGTTAATCAATAATTCATGAAATAGATCTCAAGTGCTTTTTGTTTTATAAGCGTTTAATTGAGACTACTCTATTGTTGGCGATAAATGAAGATCAAAATACTATATGAACCTAAAAGTTGCATTTATTGCCCGATCATGCTCGTGTTTAGCCCCAAGTTTTTTCTGTGCTTAAAAATTCACAATATACACCCCTATGATTAGCTCATTAAAGATAGGTTCTTTATATGATAGAAGCATTGAGATATAATGGGAACTCCAACTGTAATATTAGAGGTAACCATATGCACAAACTGAAGATTGTATTAATGTGGTTTAATGATCAATTTTGCCCAAATAATCGTAAATTAGAAACAAAATTACAAACATTCAAACAATGATCATATAACACAATGGGAAGAAAACCAAAGAGGTCACATTTATGCAGAGTTGTGTCGCATCTAAAGTGTCTCACTTTTGATAACGGCCATGTATAGAGCACTCTTTTTTTGAAGACTCTTTGCGTTGTATCATTTTCTCCATTTTTTTTTGCAACCATAGTACGAGACTACCCGCCACCATGTACGAGTTTAAAAAGAAGAACAACGAAGAGAACCAGACGCATATTGGTGAGACAGGTGATATAGACAAGCTAAGACCCTTCACATGCGATGCTTGTGATCGTAAATTCGCAGCGAAAAGCCTGTTTGAGAAACATCAGAATTCAAGACATGCTGAACAGAAAGTGCTGAAAGTAAAGAAGAGAACATACCACTGCTCTTGGCTGGAATGCAACTACGTCTTTCATACAAAAGTACGGTGTGCAATACATCAGGCGCAAGAGCACCCGGATACATCGGAACTTTTGAAACTGCCAGTTCTGCTGCCATTGAAACCATCGACGCAGAAACGTGAACCTATCACTCCAAAAAAGGCCACTCCCATGATCAGAACTCTAGACGATGTATCAGGTGGTGATTCTCCAGCACATGGCAGCACTTCTCCTGTAATTTCAGAGTATAAAAGGACGCTATCCAAAGACCTACCTTTGCTGTCTCATCTAGCAGAAGAATCAAGCAACTCCTGCAAAGATCAATTGGCTTCTCCACCCCCAACAATCAGAAAAAAGCGGCGAATAATCGCTAAGTGAAGAACATCGATAGCTTAAATCATGTGACCACCTATTATTGGGCTTTTTTTAGTTGCTGCGGGTGCAATAACATTGATGTTCACTTTACGTAACCATGCATTGCTCGATCAGCATATGGCTCGACTTTGTGTTACAGGCGTGGAAACTCAAAAACCAAATTAGGAAGATAAGCAAGCGTTTGGGGTAGGTATCTCGAAGTATTTCCTTCCGTAACCGCTAAGGGATTCGCATTTACCTTAGAGAGCAACTTTCAATACTATTGGTTATTAGAGTTCAGCCTTACGAAAGCGCAAAACATTGTTAGCTAAGTGAATGCGTGTTCACAAGGGGCAGGTGTTTAAGACTCATGCTCATGTACTTCAACAGCAAATAGCTTACTTTGCTCGTATAGTAACTGTCGTCAATTATAATAGGGCTTTCGTTACGAGGTACGTGTGCAAAATTTCAAGTCCTCCTTAAATTGGGAACACAATATATGATTGCCTTTTTTTTGTTGTCATTCCACAATAATAATTATAACCAACACTCTCTCCACTAGGACATTTGAATCAAACCAAGATGTCTGAAGTAGTTGAACCCGCGAAGGATGTGGACATGCAAACTACAAGAAAGAAATCTGACACTATCACCAGCTTAAAGCTGTTGACGAGCACTGCCTCCACTTCGAGTACCACCACGGCTAAAACAAGCCGGCTCAGCCAATTGACCTCGGGGGGAACATGGGTTTCCCCTTTTAGAGGTGTCAATGGCGAAAAGGAAGGTTCTCAAGCTAAGGAGAATTTGTACAAGAAGTACAAAGAGGAAAACAGCATTGCTGGTATCAAGGTGCCGAAGAAGTTTGCACAACACCCGACTTGGGATGCTGAACAACGCAGATTGAAGGCAGAAGCCAACGTCAAGGCCGCTGAAAACAAGGCTTCAGAGGTTGTTGAAGGCGATGAAATGAAGTTAGCCGAAAAAGCCGAAGAAAAGCCTGAAGATTCGACAAAGATCGACGAAAATGAAATCGAAGAATCCAATGAGTCTTCAGAAGCAGTTGAAAAGGCAGTTGAAACTCCTGAAGACGTCGGAGAAGTTGCTGTGGACGAAGCTAAGCCCACTGAAGAATCAGAGGAAGCCATTGAAAGTGCAAGTGCTGACAAGGAAACGTTATTAGGCGAGAACAAAGCGGAGCCAAGTGAAGAGTCAAATGCAGTTGCTGAAGAGTCAAATAAATTTGCTGAAGAGTCAAATGCAGTTGTTGAAGAGTCTGAAGCTGCTAAGGAGCCCAAGTCTACTGAAGAGTCCAAGCCTGTTGAAGAAGCTGCAGAGGAGCCAGTTACCGAAGGACTTCCGGAAGTTTCAGAGTCTGCAGATGACTCTGTCGAGGCAGCCAAAGAGGCTCTCCTTACCGATTCGAAGAAGTTCGAGCCAGTGAAATTGCCTAGTGAGGAACATGTTGAAAAGTTGAAAGAGAAGCCATTGTTGTATTCCAGATACACAGAGTTGAACGCCCAGGCTCTTGATGCTGTTCACAGAAATATTAACGATCCAGACAGGACTATTGACTTAGGTTCAGGATTGAAAATGTCCCGGAAGCAGTTGCTTGACATCGCTGCTAAAAGGGTTGCACCCGTGTTGTCGAGCATCAACGAGCAGGTCAACAAGTCCATAGTTGAGGACGACATCAAGAGAAAGCAAGAGGTAGACTCGAAGGTTGCTGCACACGAGAAACTGTTGCAAGCTGACTTTGACAAACATGTGAAGAAGGTCAACAAATTGAAGGAGAAGTTTAACAAGGAGCATGAAGTCAAATTTGGTGAGGTTACCAAGGATATCACCAAGGCAACAGAAGATGCGGCTCTTTTTGCTAAAACCACTAAGAAGCAAATTGAAACTGCCAACACAGACTTTGAAAAGCGTGAAAAGAAAGCTGTTGAAAAGCACGGTGTAGACAAAGAAACTTTGGAGAAGAACCACGTCGAGTTGGTTGCAACCAAGAAACAGGAACTCGAACAGGCTAAAGAGTCACAGGAGACAACTACCACCGCTATTGAGGAGTCGGAGAGTAAGAAAACTGAGTTGGATACCCAAAATTCTGACCTCCAGACTAAGGTTGAGGAGTTGACTGCACAGTTGAAGGAGCATACTTCTACCTTGGATGACTTGAAACTGAAGCATGGTGAAAAGACCGTGTTGATTGATGGTCATGTCTCTGGTAAGAAAGAGTTGAATGACAAGATTTCTGCCAACAAGAAGGTGTTAGAAGAGAAGCAAACCAACTTTGATAGCTTACAAGCAGAAGTTGCTCTGCTCGCTACCACTTTGGCAGCTTACAAGTCAAAGTTAATGGAGTTGGAACAAGATAAAGAGAAGAGGGCTGAGAGATTATCGAATGCTAAGAAAGAATACAATGACTGGCTTGAGAAAAAGCAAACCTTGGCCAAAGAAGCTGCTTTAGAGGGCGAACGCCAAAGATTGGCTGCGTCCGAGGCACTCGAAGTGAAGAAGCACCAGGAAGAGCTCGAAAGACAGCACGCTAAGGAAGAGAAGGAGAGAATTGCTCGCGAAGAAGCAGAGGAAAAGGCAAGAAGAGAGAAGGAAGAAGCTGAAGAGCAGGCTAGAAAGAAGAAGGAGGAGGAAGAGGAAAAGGCTCGTAAGGAAAAGGAAGCTGAAGAGGAGAAAGCCAGAAAGGAGAAGGAAGCCGAAGAAGCTAAAGTGGCGGCCGCAGCTGCAGCTGCAGCTGAAGAAGAGCGCTTGGCTAACGACTTTGCTCACCAAGAAAAATTGAGACAGGAGCAGAGAGAGAAAGAGGAAAAGGATTTGGCTGCCCAACGTGAAGAGGAAGAACGTCTCTACAACGAGAGCAAAGATAAAGCTAAGGCTGAAGAGCAGAGATTACAGTTGGAGATTGAAAACTTGAGATTGGAGCAGCAGAAGAAGGCCGAAGCGGAAAAGTTGCATGCCCAGGAGTTAGCCGATTTGAAGTTGAAAGAGATTGAAAAGTTGAAGGAGGAACACAAAGCAAAGGTCAGATTGTTCCAAGAAAGGGTGGCTCTTGAAGAACTCCGTAAAAAGAGGTTGGAGGATGAGGTTGAACTGTTGAAAAAGGTCAGAGCATTGAGAGAGGAAAAATTGAGATTGGCCCTGCAGGTCAACTCTGACAAAGAGTTGGCAGAAATTCACGAATTAATCGAGGCTAGAGAATTAGAAGCATCAAAGTTGGCTAATCAATTGAAGATGGATGACAAGGACTTGAGTAAGCTTATCGAAGCTGACAAGAGCCAGTCTTTTTTAGGAATGAGCAATGAAGTATCCCACGAAAACGGAGCCATTTCTAAGAAGGACAGTGCTATTTCCAAAGCACCAATCCTCGAATCTAAGGAAGCTGCGCCTGTCGCAAAAGGCGAGGCTACATCAGCTTTAGTGAACTCTATTCCATTCCCTTCGCAAGAGAACAATGCTGCCTCAGCTACGGTGAATAAAGAACAAAAAGAATCGTCTAAGAAGTCTATTTCTGCTCCAGTTGCAGTTGGTGCAGCGGGCTTAGCTGGTACTGTGGACGGTGCAACTGCTGCTACAAAAAAGTCCTCGCCAGCTGTCTCTAGTTCTGCGCTGAAGTCAAGAAGTTCTGAAAACTTAGCCTCAAAGTTGAAAAACTTGGGAAGGAGGTTGAGCAGGACTGATTCTCGCAAGTCATCTGAAAATGCAGCTGTGTCAGATTCAAAACCTTCCCCAAAGTCTGACCCTGAAACTTCCAAAAGCTCTGAATCCGGGAAGTTCTCCAGGAGTGATTCGAAGAAATTGAAGAAGACTGATCCAAAGACTTCAGCCATCGTATCGACACAGGAACCAGAAGATGAGTCTGAATACGAAATTTTCTCTGAATATGAAGAGGTAAGTGATGACGAGTTCGAAAGAAACAAGTCCGACCCTAACTATATTGAGGTGTCCGCTGAGAATGCCGAGAAGCTTCTCTCACGTCCAAAGCACAGTTGATTGGCATGACATCGAGATTAACACGCGACAGTCGCTGTCAAAATATTTGTTTTTATTTGTATTATTGATTTACTTTAAATTTGAATAAATGTAAAGTGAACATGCTATTGTACAGTATATATTGACTAATTTATGGTAATCAAATTTTGATCTTCAATGACAAGACTAATCGAATGTGATCTTTTTACCGGATGATGGTACGATGGCTGCTGACTGCCTAGGTGCACTTGCCAAAGCAATGGACGACTTGACTCTTTTATTTGAGCCGTAATTGCGACTGTCGTCAATGGGTCTCTTGAATGTTCTTGCAGGCTTTACGACAGGAGCAACATGAACCGGCTCTTCTTTTTCGACCCTTTCTCTTCCAGTTTCATTCTCATCCACATTAGCCTGCTTTCTTATTTGGTTTGGATTTCTTTTCGATCTATCCTCTCCGTATTCTAACCTTAACGGTCTGTTGATCATTTTCTTGGCCATCTTAGATTTCAAAGCATTGGTTGGACCTGTTTCGTCTTTGAAATCAATAAATGCAAACCCCTTACACTTTCCTGAGTCCTGGAATGTGGCCATTCTAATACGGACTATATCTCCACAGAATCTAAAATGTTCCTCCAAGTTATCTTCGGTTGTGTCAAAAGACAAATTACCGACAAACAAGATTCTGGATGGCGGATTTTTGGAAAGGGGTGTCTCTTTTTCGGGCCTTCCCTCAAAGGAAGAAGAGTCTTTAATCAACAACTTTCTCCCATTCAAGACATTCTCACTCAAAGAAACAACGGTCGACACATGCCGAGCAGAAGGTAAGTCCAAATAGGCAAATCCCTTGATTTTTCTTTCCTTCATAGGCAAGTTGATTCTCGAAATATCAATGCTGTGAACTCTCACGAAATCAGATTCACCCGCATCACTGGCTTCAGGAAATTCAGCTGTTTTGCCTTCAATAAATCTAACCAAATCCTCTTTCCTAGTATCGAACGATAAGTTTCCTATCCATACGCCAAAAGGAGACTTTTTCGATTTATTTGCTTCCTCAGCATTAGCAGCTGCTTGTTCTTCAGGACTTAACTCTGGCTTTGGAGTCGGATGCTTCTTCGCCAACTTGTCGAGATCAAGCTTGTTTTTCTTGAGTAAACGCTGTTGCTTTTTCGACAAGGGAATATCACCACTCAAGTCGATTTCCAACTCTTCAAACTCCTTTTGCTTTGTGGCGGACTGAGTGTTGTCAGGCTCGGTTGTTGTCTTCAGGGGCTGTTCAGAGTCCGCATCATTGGGTTCTTCTGTTGTTTTCATCTCTTTGACTTTGACCTTGGTCTTTCTTTCTTTCTTCTCCAACTTCCTCTCTTTCTTCTCCTTCTTGCTCTCCTTTCGTGTTACTTCACTCATTCTTGAAGAATTTGATTTATTTTGTTCCACATTTTTTACGCGATGAGTTTAATTTAGTTACGAGATTACAGTGGATTTCACTTGCAACCATATATCACCTTGTGATGCATTATTTATAATCTCTACATTTAAGAAATCAAATACCTTTTATTTCTAATCCTTGTCCACAGTATTCCTAATTGTCGTCCATCATTTCCAGCCAAAGCCACTTTCGCCATAATTCACCCGCTTCGTTAAGTATGTTATCCATAAAACCCACTTTATGAGTATCCACCGAGTCATTGGAAATGATGACATTTTCGGAGTCGTTAGAAGCAATTTTCAGTAAAGAAGCGGTCTCCACTTCATTTACATCAGAACCAATAATCGGTGTTGTAACTGGTGAGGAACTAGCAGAATTCAATTCTGAGTTTGTCGATGATGTGCTAGGTGAAATATCAACCGGTACTTCCAAGCGTTCTTTACCATTTCCTCCAACCTTGCGCTTTTGCTGTTTGTAGTTATACGACTTTGATGGCAAACGCAGTAAATATTGTCTAATTTCATGCTGGTCCAATTCAACGAGGACGTTCTCTTGAGACTTTAACAAGGCAAGTGAAATGAACAAGAGTTCAATGTGTGCATCCAACTTTGAAAATGGAATGTCCACATGCAAATCAGATCCATTATTAGAGTCATCAGCCAGCTTTTCGTCCTTATCTTTCTTACCATTGAGCTCAAAAATAAGTTCTCTGAAGGAATTTCTCCGCTCCGGAACTTCAACTCCAGTCTGTTCTTCGTTATCTAAGGACCAGAAATTATCAGGACCAAGTTTGATTATGGATTTGGGGTTCAAGTTCAACTTTTCGTAGTAGTATTTGTCATCTTTTTTGGGATTACGTGTACGCCAACCTAGCAATGAATCCCAAATTCTGCCACGATCATACTTAGACCAAACCTTAGCTCCACAATAGTTGAGCCACCATATAAGCCATTCGTCGTCATGCGCACCGAATTTATTCAAAATGTGTTCTTCATGAAAGTAGCTCAGTAATTCAGGCAACACCTTTCTGAAGCTCGATATGAAAAAAGACACTCGCTCTTCGATTGTTCCTCCAGTAACAGGAAGAATAGTTCTATTCACCTGATGTGGGTTCCTTTCATCTCCTGTATAAGAGTTGGAAGAGGAAGTGTCCGAAGAATGTCCTGATGATTGCGTTTCTTGCCTCTTCTTGGTCTTCTCCAGCGGAGAGTGGAGCAATACTAAAGTCAATCTTTCGTAAACATGGGAAAAAGACATGTTGACGAACAGGCTATCTGAAACTAAATTCTCCAAGTATTCATGAAGGTCTGGGACATTATCGATGTAATTGGAGTATTCATCCATGAAATTGACAGCATAAGAGGAACTCATCGACGGGTTATCCCTACCAACCAAGACCCAGGGCGTACCTGGTATCGGAGGGAACCATTCTGCTAAGTTGAGAGCGAACCATGTCAAGTAGGACTCATATTTTATGATGCGGCCCCATTTCGTTATAAATCGTAAAACGGCATTCTCCATAATTTTGAACATTTCCCACTCCAAATCGGTAGGAGTGGCAATGTTGGAGGAGTATTTGAGTCTTTGGATGTATTTTCGAAGATCTTTTTTGATATTTAAGCGAATCTCCTCTGCAATTTCTTCTTCAGTTTTCGATTGTTCCATTTCTTTATTTTCATCCTTATCTGTACTAATAACGCCCCTATTTGGCTGAATGAAAGGATTCACAACATAAGGGTGATATTTGAGGAGAATAGGCCAGATCTTGAATCTCAAAAAAGGTGGGATACCTTTCTGACGTGCAATAAGTGCTAAACCATGATGATTTTTGGTGTCTAGAAACTCTTTGCAATGGTTGAATATTTCCAAGTCATAGTGGAAGGAAGGCTTCTCGCTCAGCAATGTTGTCACTAACAGCGGATTCGGTGTTAGGACAGCGACTTTATCCGCAGACTGCGTGTCTTCAATGACCATCGAAATTTCGTATATGCTGTTCTAGTAATACTGGGTCCAGTTTTTTTTTGACTCTGGACGAAGGTTTTTCAGTGAGATGGGATGTAGTTAAAGCCAAGAGTATCGAGTGCTTTCGTGTAAACGGCTTGAATCGAGGGTTCGTTGGTGAGATCAATACATTTTGGAATGTTGACTCTAACAAGTTGTGGGAAATGTAATAAAGTTAGGGAGTGCCTGTAGTAGTGGAGCAAGCCAACCAGTAGTGCACTTATTAAAGTTCGTTTGGCTTTTGTTGTTAAAAGTATGCACTTCTTAGAAGTTCTAGGTTCTTATCTTCCCAAAACACTTATCTTTGGTGCGATTTTCAGCAGTTTTATAAGAAAACGACCAAATTCTCGAATAGCATAAATTAGTTTAGCAAAAACTAAATGTCTTTCGAGCAGTTTCCGCATGGTGAGATTAGGCTCATGTGCAGGACAAAACAATTTCAATAAATCGCCTCTCACAGCAGCCACCGAAATGCAAGATTATATAATCAAAATAGTTGCTTATATAATGTATGCATACGACAATTTAGGCGAACCGCACTTGCCGAAGACAAAGGAGGTGTGGATACCTGGCTCAATCACAGCAATGTAGTTTTAAATTAAATTGGCCCCCACTGTCCTTTTCATCTAAAGATGAAGCTTTTGACTTCATTTAGAGATTTGGCAGTTAGCTCAACAGAAGCAAAGATTAAGCGTGCTACCAATGACGAGCCTCTTGGACCTTACAACAATGAGTTGAGGGAACTTTCTTTACTCACGTATAATTCAAAGAAACTTGACACAATTATCAAGGTGTTAACACTGCGGTTCAAGTCTTTCAACAACTGTATTCAAATCGGTTCCTCAAGAAGAGTGTTTCGACAGTCAAGTACCGAGAGAAACAAACCCAAGTACAAAGCGCCACATTTTGGTGGGCAAAACAGCGACCTGTTGAGTTTGTTGAAGTCTTTGACAGTGGTTTTGTATTTGCTACAGAACGGCCTGGAGCAGTTCTTAGTATGGATACGTACGCAACATCACCATTTAATTCAACCTTTGATTCTGCTTTCCCAAAGTTCACGGTATCATGAAACCATAGTAGTCAAGGGGAATAGGATAATACAACTATGCTCGGATGAAGATGAGTTATCCCAATACCGAACTAACATTCATCTTTTGCGTTCCGATATGACAACGCCTGGCGTTAAAAGAAACTCAATCGAAATGTTGTCAAGACTGCGTCTATCTACATCCGAATATATCATTGCGTATCCGGATAGCAAGAATAAAAGCATTGTACATAGTTCAAGTCCCTGTGGACTTGAAACTTTACTGGAAGAAAGTAAACGGAATTTGCCTTCCCGAAACCAGAGTCCCCTCGACATCGTGGTAATCGAGTCTGATATCTGCATATAATCTGCATCGGATGTTTACACTTCCGCTCCGATTTTTAGAAATTTAACACCACGAGTTCGTGAACTTACAACGTATTGAATGATTGTCTAGACGAAAACACGACACATTATAATCGCATAGTTTAATAATATTTTAACCCAATTGAACATTGTACTGCTAAACTAAGTAGCACCAAAGATTTTTACCTAGTAATCGCGCACTGCGAGCACGTAGCTGATGACTGCGGCATAGCTTTTCTATGATTCAATGAATTTCTTTTTCTATTTTCACATTTCCCATTTTGAACCACGTGAGTGTGTTTTCCTTTATCAGCTCGGATTTGGGGTCATGGAAAAAGAATAGGAGTAGACACGGTCGGAACTAGCCGCACCTTCTTTACAAAATTGCGAAAAGCGAGGGTTCGGAATAGAATTCTAAAGAAAAAAGAAATTGTTATGCTCAAAGCAAGACCCCCATAAAAAAGAAATTACACATAGTTACAAAAATGCTCTATCTGGGTAATCGGAGCGTCTGTGGTTTTGTAACGGTGGCAAACTTAGGGGGTATAAATACAAATTAAATTACTACTTGTAATAAGCAGCTATTTACAAAGTTAATACAACAAAGTACAAGATAAGATGCAGATCTTCGTGAAGACATTAACAGGGAAGACTATCACTTTGGAAGTGGAGTCCTCGGACACCATTGACAATGTGAAGTCAAAGATCCAAGACAAGGAAGGTATTCCACCCGACCAGCAGAGATTGATCTTTGCAGGTAAGCAATTAGAGGATGGAAGAACCTTGTCTGACTACAACATTCAGAAGGAATCCACTCTTCACTTGGTGTTGAGATTGAGAGGTGGTATGCAGATTTTTGTCAAGACTTTGACTGGTAAGACTATCACTTTGGAAGTGGAGTCCTCGGACACCATTG